>OMNN01097239.1:5204-33917 GCA_900302755.1 Chromis chromis
GAGGGTGGGGGCAATTTGCATCACATGCAACGAAGAAAACCAGCAAATGCCCATATTTAAGTAGCAGGAACAAGTTAATTTTGACTTTAAAATCACTTAAATGATTCAGTTTCTGCAGGTACAGACTACAAGTGTGATACCAGACATGTCTTTTGTCTAAAATTAATATCTGTAAACCTCACTGCGTAAAAATTAATTAATTGGATCAATTATGTCACTAAAAACACTAATAAAAAACCCTTATATTATGCTTTTTAACTTAACAACTACACAGACTGCTCTGACAATAAATAAATGATTGTCTGACTTGAATTCATAATATATGATAAACATGAACATGATTCTTGAAGAGACAACTGCACACTCACACAACTAGAATGCACTCAAGCGAGATGCAGACAGACAGACAGACAGACAGACAGACAGACAGACAGACAGACAGACAGACAGACAGACAGACAGACAGACAGACAGACAGACAGACGGCAGTGACCGCCCTACCCACGGTAGAAAATATACTCGGTAGTAAATATGTAGAAAGAAATACAAAGTCCCATTTGGCTTTCTTTTTAATACAATATGTTGGATGTCTCCGAAAGGCTTACAAAGATTCCTTGTTCATTTTACGTTTAAAAAATAACTTAATAGTGGCATCATGAACTGTATCGTTTGATTTAATAAAGTCAGTATCTGCACTGCTATTAATGAGGCACATCTACAATAGATCTAAATGTTTATTAAAACTCAGGCTGTTCCATAAACTGAGCTCTCACTTTGTCCCGAACAAGTTTCTCTAACTGTGTCCTAATTCTTCTAGTTCTTCAGTTCTAGAGCTTCTGTTGATCCTCTGTGGCTTCTTTTCCCTCTCTGACTAACTTTTCCTGTAATTTGGTTTCCTTTTTATTCAGCGACATCAGAACCATGAGACGGGAGTCTTGATCTGTCATGAAATATTATCGTTCACTCTAACCTGCTTTGAAATTTTCGACATTAAAATTCACCAAGCAAACTGCCAAACTTTTCAAATCAAAGCTGTGTTTGTGTTTTGTCGGGCCAACTGAGACGTCCCGTTTCATGGTTCACAGTGTTCCAGTGCTTTTAAATTGTCTAGTTCATTGTTGTTCCAATCCCTCAAGTGATTGTGCGATTGTGAGTGTTTACTTTGTCTCCATAAATGTGTGTAACCGTTTTTCTTCCTCTTCATCTCCTCTCTGAAGACGGAACACATTCCTCCGTACGACGTTGTGCCTTCCATGCGGCCCGTGGTTCTGGTTGGACCATCACTGAAGGGCTACGAGGTGCGTCAAAGCTTTGACATTTCAGACACAACACTGACGTTGTTCGTTATTATCAGGAAATATTATCTTTAACTTTTTTGTCTCATGAATTTTCTTCCGACAGGTGACAGACATGATGCAAAAAGCACTGTTTGACTTTTTGAAACACAGATTCGAGGGAAGGTAAGTTCCCTGTGACCTTTTAAAATGCTTCCTTCCTCATTCTTCCTCTCTCCAAGTCTGTAGGCTGGTATTTATCTGTCCCCCGAGGTTAGCAGAGGGAGTGTGTAACAAGTTTGTTTGGCCTGGAGATGTGTGCTGCTGCTTTAAATAGGACCTCTCCATGTCCTTAATAGGCCATAGTGGGCCCTAGAGCAGAGCAGGATTCTCCTTACTTACGTCCATCCTTCCATCCAGAGAGGCCATGAAGTCGCACAATACTAAGATCCACTCAGACATCAGCAGAGGGTACTGTTAGTTAACTTTTAAAGTGTTGATAAGTTTTTCAAATTTACGCCTGTAAGTAATTCTCTGACTCTGCTGTTTGTCTTTGATCTGCTGTTAGTTTTTTTAATTGCTTTGGCCTAGTTTTCAAATGGCAATCATGATTCTTATAACACTGTGTGCAATTCACAAATACACAGTTTATTATCTCAAAGTAGAGTTTGTATCTGTTGTTGCTTTATACAGAGTCCATATGTATATAGAACAATTGTCTTCATAATAATGCATGTAATGGTAATGTGGTAACTTTAACAAAAAGAACTGATATCAGATGATATTTATATATATATTTAGATAGCACAGTACAGACATAGACAAGAAATGTGAGAAAAGATGCTCCGGCAAAGTTTTGGCCAAGCGTGAGTCAATCCAGTTACTCTACTGCTAACAGTATTTTAACCCACGCGGGTTGTATGTAAAAAGTTACAGAAGTTGTCCAACACAGCCCTCTCAAATCAGATTTTGGGAAAGTGTGGATGGACAGGGATCCATCCATGCATTATCTATACGCCGCTTAATCCTCTGCAGGGTCGCGGGGGGGCTGGAGCCTATCCCAGCTGACTCGTGCGAAGGCAGGGGACACCCTGGACAGGTCGCCAGTGTATCGTGGGGCCACACATAGAGATGAACAACCAAGCACACTCTCATTCACACCTACATACAATTTAGAATAATAAATTAACCTCAGCATGTTTTTGGATTGTGGGAGGAAGCCGGAGAACCCGGTGAAAACCCACGCTGCACAGGCAGAACATGCAAACTCCACACAGAAAGATCCCATGCGTCCTAACCAGGACGTGAACCGGGGATCTTCTAGCTGTGAGGCGACGGTGCTAACAACCGAGCCACTGTGCAGCCCATAGACAGGGATTCTGAAGCTATTTAGAATAGAATAGAATATATTTATTCGTCAGTGTACATGTACAACAATATTGTATGCCAATCTATTCCAGTGCCAACAGTAAAGTGCATCAGTCAGAGGTATATAACTAAATAAAAGATAATTGCTTCTAAGCTAACTATAAAAAATAAGACAAAAGTTAACCATCTGATAAGCAGGTCTGAGATGAGAACAGATTTGATGAGTACCGTTCATGAAGAAGATGAATCTTATCTCCAATTCAGCTTTTGGGTTTCTTGTGTAAGTCTCTATGACAAATAAAAAGAGAGACACAATTTCTGTTGACTTTCTTAAGACATTTTACTGTCTTTATTTAAGCAGTTATCAAGGCAAATATCATTTTAGTGGCAGTGATACCTTGGTGGATGTATTAATTTTTGACCTAGAGGTTAAATGTTTTAAGGGATTTTATGTCTGCAATGTATAAACTGATGTGCTGGTTGCTGTAAATGCTTTAAAAACTGCAAGTGATTTCAGAAAACGTGCTCAACAACATAGAGCAACAACAAGTGTTTGTTTTTACTTCTATAAATTAAAATCTGTATTATCAGAACAACTAATTTCTTCTCTTGTCCCATGTTCCAGAATATCAATCACTCGCGTCACGGCGGACATCTCTCTTGCCAAACGCTCCGTCCTGAACAATCCCAGCAAGCACGCCATCATCGAACGCTCCAACACACGCTCAAACTTGGGTAAGCTTTCTAGAAATCTCCACCATGCCTGGGAACATCTGGTGTTTTGATTCATAATGTTTTCAAGGAGACCAGCTTACGTGGAAAAGGAAGGAAACGATTAAAGAAACTCTTGACAGTGGTAATGATAACTCCCGACGGCCCTGAGTGGCCTTGGCCGGTTTCTTTTGTTAGGAATGAAAGATAGAGCATAAGTGGCCGATAACAAGTTCAAGAACCGCTCTGATTTGACTGAAGTTGATTGGGGTTTAGATGTGATTAGAATGAAACAGATTCCTGAGTCAAACAGAGGTGACAAGGCTAATTTCTGCTATGCATTACCAAAAGCATGAGGAAGAAGTCTCTGGAAAAACATGCATTATATTTTATTTTATATGTTTGCTGCGAGTCGCCATATTATAACTGTGACCTTGTTTTTTACTGATACATTAAGAATGAGTAACATTTAGAGCTAAGATTCATATTTACTCTGTATTTTAGTGCCACATGGGGTCTGTTTAGTCATTAAATTGCCAAAAATATCCATCTTAACAAGTCATCTTGGTCTCTGATGTATCTTAAAGTCCTCATTTTCCTGCCAAAAAAGCAGGGTTTTTGCATTGGTTCCATTGTACGTCAGCATTTTTCATGGCATTTGTTCAATCGAAAGTGACGTTGGCTTGAAGCTGAATTACTTCAAGATAAAATAAATGATTTCAGGAAAATGTAGCATTGGAAACAAGTGAAGTTATCTCACTCCTCTGGCATATTTTAGCAGGAAAATGAGAATTTGAATGAGCTGTTAGGTTGGAATGTCTTCATGTTATCAGTTTACTTCAGACTTTGTCGTGACTGGGAGTCATGAAACTTGGCGCTGAGTTTTCTCAGACTGGGACTTGTGCCTCTCTGTGATATTTGTCGGATTGTAGTCACAGTGTCATGTGTTGGAGTGGGGTATGCGTGCTGTAACAGTCAGTATTTGTTAGAGATAACATAATGTGACCTGCCGCTCCTCTCAGAGCTATTAGTCTCTGAGCCTAAAGTCATGATGTCTTTTGAATATTTTAAGTCCCCATGAAGCACAAAGATGGAAGCAGAGCACCAGATTAGTGATGCAATGCAGTCAGATTTTTTAAAGCCATACACCGTATTACCGATGGGCACATAAAGAAACAACCTGGAGCTGATTGTGCCTCTGGGGAGGGTGCAGTCACAAGCCTTTAATAACATTTAAAACACAGTTTTCAGCCATGCTAGTGACGATGAAACTTTATGCAGACATTCATTTCGCCTTTTGACTTTTCATCAGGTCAAAATATGGTTATTAAATATGAATAATAGTATTTGTGATCACATACCTGTAAAACTAAAGACAGCCCCTTCAGTGTTTAGTGCTAATTAGCAAATGTTAGCATGCTAACACACTATACTAAGATGGTGAATCAGGTTGTTGACAGAACCAGGCTCAGGGATGGCGGCCGTTGGCCTTGACCGGTTGGGTTGGGAGTGGGCATGAGGGGGGAGGGGATGGCAGGACAGCATGTGGTGAGGCCAGCATCTGCAGATCAGGGACGTGGAGCTCCAGATCCAGAGACATCCGTGAAGAGAACAAGCACAGGACAATTTCAGAATTTATTGTATTTATATATTTTATTTATTGGTTTTGATTTTGAATATATTAATTGGATTAGAATAGCAATTTCAAACTTTGAAATAACTGAAAAATTGTAAAAGTTTAGATTGCTCCTTCACTAAATTCCATCATTTATACTTGTATATTAAGTAGAGACATGACAGCTTGGTGAGTTTTCTGAGAATATTAGTTTTAAATATATATATACTACAGTATGGCAAATATATTGAAAAACACTTATAAATTAATTAAACTTCAATAGCCTTTTTTGCACAATATACTGTATTATCTTGATACAACTCCAAAGAAAGGCAATAAATCGATAACAAAAATGAATCCAAACCTCTTCTTCTCTCTTCAGCTGAAGTCCAGAGTGAGATCGAGCGGATTTTCGAACTGGCTCGGACGTTACAGCTGGTGGTTCTGGACGCCGACACCATAAACCACCCGTCACAGCTGGGGAAGACTTCCCTCGCCCCCATCATTGTCTACGTCAAGATCACCTCCCCCAAGGTAAGGAAAATGTGCCCATTTGGTGATCAAAGGGAAAGACAGGGAACCAAAGCAAATGTGATGTGTGCGTACGCTGTGATGGTAAATAAGGACAGGGTGACGAATGAAAACAGCTGAGGCGATGTTCCCTCTTCTCCCATTCAAGTATTAGTCAGCTCCACCGGCTTATTTGTGTGTGGCTTGTCGTCATGTCTTGTCACTGCTCGTATTGTCTGTCTGTAACTGAGCTGCTCACTAGCTGTGATTTTAAATCCAGCATGTCAGACGTGACTGTTGATTCATCACTCCGACCTTCAACAAGTGTAAAAAAAGGCTCATGATTCAGTGATCAATAAAAAAAACACGGGCTTTTGGGTAACACGAAAAATTAAAGAAAGTATAGCTAAAGAGGAATGAGATGCTCGCTTTAAATCAAAGTGGCAGCAGAGTGAGTCACACTCAGAGTGCGAAAAGATGAATTGCTCTTTATCACCTGTCCTCTCAATTACACTTTATTGCCACTTCATATACAGCTAGCTTTAAAGGGATAATGACAGTACTTTTTCCAAGTTTTAATGTAAAAGTATAGGCAGTAGTGGAAGAAATGCTCATTTAATTAAGTAAAAGTACCAAACATTTGGTATTTAAACTGTACTTAAGTAAAAGCACACAAGTATTACCAGCTAAATTCAGTATTTCTCCTGTAGATGGCCTGCTCCTTTTTCTGAAATATGAATAAATATTGCATTATTATTTTGTTAAAGAGGAACTCCGCTGGTTTTACACATTAAAATCTGTGAACAGGTTTTTTGTAGTACTGCTATATGTGTGTAACAAGTTGTGTAAAGTCTTTTGTGGCTCCAGAGGGAGCTTTGTGAAGTCTGTGGCCTTAATTATTGAAATGAAACCATCTCAGAAGTTTAAAGAAGAAATCTCTCTTGGAGGTGGATCTGATAACAAGTCACTGGGACAAAAGATCCCAACTAAACACTGGGTCATGACCTAAAACACCCAGAAATCACTGGTTTAATATTTAACAGTGCAATACATTTAGTTAACTTATCATTTGTCTTCAATGTAAAATCCTTTTATTAAAAGTAACTTGTAACTAAAGCTGTCAGATAATAGTGGTGTAGTAATATAAACCAGCTTCAAAAGATCATCAGTCTTTTGGGATATTTTTTAAATAAAGCTAACATTCATTGACTTGAATGTTGCCCACACAAAGCCCTTATTAAGTTGTCTGTGAAGGTTCTCAGTCATCCACATCATGGTTATCCTCGTAGTTTCAATCGTAGCCTCTTGCTTGAGTTTGTCGAAGACGTTTCACCTCTCATCCATGAGGCTTCATCAGTTCTAAACTGACTGGTTGGGAGTTCCAGATTTTATACTCTTCAGGATCCATTAACACTATTGAAACTCCAGTCTGCTGGGTGTGTATTGCCCCTCCCTCATTATGCGAGTCGTTAGGCCCTTCCCTCTCACAATGGGGTTCTTTATGGCCCGTTTTGGCCAGGTGCGAATGGAGCCAATGCGAGTCGTTAGGTCCTTCCCTCTCACAATGGGGTTTAAAAACAGCCATGAACTTAATATAGTCTTATTAAGTTTTGTCACAACAGCCATGATCTTGTTGCCTTCTTTCCTCATTTGCCTTCAGGTGCTGCAGCGGCTCATCAAGTCCAGAGGCAAGTCTCAGGCCAAACACCTCAATGTCCAGATGGTGGCCGCCGACAAGCTGGCTCAGTGCCCTCCTGTAAGTGTCCACACTGACCCACCCAAATTATTGCTGATTGGATTCCAGTGCTTAAAATAACTTAGAGTTTTGTCCTTTTAAGCTTTTGGTTTTAGTTTTGTGCATATCTGAATTCTGATTTTTTTTAAGCGTTAGAATTCCTGCCAGTTCTATTTCTGTTCCTCTGTAATCAGCTTAGTTATTATTTTAGAAAATGAAGCAAGCACCCCAGGCTTGTGAAACTGCAGGCTTAATTTAATTCAAATAGCATTCAATATCTTTGGGGAATTACCATTTAAGATTTTCTCTCCTAATGCTGTTTAGTATTTAATCCAGTGGGTTGTTTCTAACACAGCTCTGACATTCTGCATATGTAAAGAAAAGTGTGATTTCTTTACATATTAATTCATTTTGAATGTCTGTACGTTTCTCAAAACAGACCCAGAATCCGAGTCTTTTATTTTGAAATCCACAACAGCTCCATCTGGTTTTCTCGACCTTGTCATGTCTCCATTTCATTTCCTTTAACTCGGACTGCACCCGTCTCACCTTTCAGGAGATGTTTGACATCATTCTCGATGAGAACCAGCTGGAGGATGCATGTGAGCATATGGCTGATTACCTGGAGGCCTACTGGAAAAGCACCCACCCCACCAGCTGCACGCCCCCCAACCCACTGCTAACGAAGCTGCCCACAGCCGCCCTGCCCTCCGGCCCGGCCCCGGTCTCCGGTGTGCAGGTACAAGTTCTGAGCAGGGAGATAATCTGCAGCAAAAGCTGTGGATGGACAGGAGGGGAAGTGACAGAGGCAGTGCTAGACAGGTTAAAAAGGAAGAGACGAAAGGAAAACAGGGCATAGATTTATTGAACTTTGAAGGATTACACTTAAAATTGCTGTAATCCTCTGAACCCCAAGCAGTTTTGTTCCTGCTCCTGTCACATTTTTACTAACTGTAGGTTCATTTTTCTCTGCAATATAAAGTCCTGCACCTCTATGGAAATGGCACAACCATGACTAGAAGAAGAGAGAACTCAGAAATGTCTCTTGTGCAGTATGACAAAGTTATCATGCCATAAACCGATAAAAACTGCTATCAACATTTTGCCAATACCAAGAAAGCTATAGATATTTTACTACTTACCATTTTAATTTGTTTCCATACTTGTTTTCTCTCTGCTCTGTGAGAACCCAGTCTACAGTTCAGCCAAAAAGTCTCTAAATTCCTGTCATGTGACTGTTCTTCGCTTCCCAGAATTTATTGTTGTTTTTTTTTACAAAATTGGTTAGAGCAAACATTTGGTTTTGGCATATTCTTAAATAACACATGTAGAATAAAGGGATTTGGATTATTTGCCACAATTTCAAGGTTAGATGTTTTGTTTGTTTTGTTAGGATAACGCTAACTTGTTTTGGGGTCCAGAAGGTTAAAGAACCAACTTAGGAGCAGATAAGTTCTTCACTGTGTGTGAACAAAAGCTATTTATAAAGAAGTGTAGCCCAGTGATCATATGATTATTGAGATCTACACTTGGAACATGAATAGCCAATCAGACCTTTCAAAAAACATGTTCAGTTTTACTTAGAGGTCTGTTATTTTGCAAAATATTTATTCGTTGGGTATCCTTAACATTACCACTGGCTAGCACCGTGTAAATTAACAATAATCTTATTTATTTTTGATTCACGTATATACATGTGAAGTAATAGCAAAATGGCTGCTTACAGAGGAGGTACAGGCAAAAAATCATATAGTACAATAAGAAGAGTTTGTCCAAGTGTGAACAAGAGCATATGAGATGACTGCACACAAAATAAATGCCAGTTTTATTCTTGTTGCTCCTAGTAGAAGAAAAAAAAATCAAAAATTGGTATAACAGGTTGTAATTTCACATAAAATGCCTAAATTACCCTGTTTTCCTACACATACATGTGTATGATTCATCATATGTTGTACAATCACTCCAAAACATGTCTCACAAACATGACCATCTCTGTTTCTGTAGTGCAGGCAGCTACAATCTGCTTAACCCTGATTATAAGACGTCTGGAGCTTAAGTAGTATAAAAATGTGTCAAATGTGACATATTAAAACCGTGGATAAGGTTTAGAGATCATACAGAAGTAAACAGGCTGTGGGATGGTAGTGTGTTGCTTAATTTCACATTCATGTACCTTTTGTTTTTTAAGACCTCAGTTTTCTGTGACCAGTCTTGTGGGCTAAATGTTATTGAACAACTATATGGGTCATTTGAGTAGCTTGTAAACACTGTATAATCCCTTACCTCTACCCCTTTCTCCATCCTCTGCCATCACAATGGGAAATGTAAGACTGAGAATGAGGAAATCGCTGATATTGATGAGGAGCAGGAGTGAGCTTGACATGTATTTGCTAGTGTGGTAAGTGAGGCGAGGCCTGAGATGAAGGTTGAAACTGAGGAGTGCTTCTTGAATTTTTACTCCCAAGAAGAGTCAACCGTCAATGGATTTGACAAGCGTGTCAAGTGTGTGTGTTCAAGTGTGGCATTTCTTTTTTTTTTTCAAGTTTGTGTGTCTTTGCAGTGGAGTTTCATGGTTTCTTGTTTTGTGCCATCCTACTGACTGACTGATTTGTGTCACTAATCTCAGGGCAACAGTACAGAGCAGAAAGGAGATAAAGCGTTGGTGGAGAGGAAGGGCTCCAAAGAGGATTACCAGCAGCATCATCACCACCACCACCACCACCACCATCAACACCCGAGCCTGGACCAGGCCGACGCCGACGCAGAGGCCGAGGGGGAGGGCAACGAGGAGGAGAGGCCTCTTAGGACAGAGTCCTCCAGGAGAGCCCAGCACATCCACCACAGGTCATCCTCCACCAGAACTGAGCACCACAACCACCATCACCACCACCACCACCACAGCAGTAGAGCCAGGGGCCTCTCGCGGCAGGAGACTTTGGACTCTGAGACCCCCGAGAGCCGAGAGAGCAGAGAGAGCAAGGACTCGGCTTATATCGAGCCACGCACTCAGCTCCTCCACCAGGAAGAGGAGGAGGAGGAGGAAGAAGAGGAGGAGGAGGAGGACGACGAGGATCTGGGGGAGGGGCACCCCCAGCAGCAACAGCGTTACGAGCCGCTGCCCCACCGGGACCACAACCACCATCACCACCACCACCACCACCGCAGCGGGGCGGACGAGGCCGGACACAGCACGGGACACCACCGGTCCAAGGAGCGCGAACAGGACCATAACGAACGCAACAAGCAGCGCTCTCACCACCACCACCGGCCGGCACGTGACCACCACCATCACTACTACGACCGGGACAGAGAGAGGGACCGAGAGGGGGAGGTGGCTCCCAAAAAGAGGGGTGAGGCGGGGGAGTGGGCCAGAGACTCGTACATCCACCAGTGACAGACC
The DNA here is from genome assembly GCA_900302755.1 of Chromis chromis. Lineage (NCBI taxonomy): Eukaryota > Metazoa > Chordata > Actinopteri > Pomacentridae > Chromis > Chromis chromis. Next base: position 15,818 of record OMNN01097239.1, read on the forward strand.
AAACCCCCCCCCTGAAGCTCATCTGGACTCTGCTCTTACAGACCGTTCTGTTCTCCCATCGTGCTGCTATACCCCGAAACCACAGCATCCTATTTATGTACACTTCTTTGTAAATGCTGTTGCATCTTTTTCAATGGCAGGATTTTGATTACATAGATACAAATATAAATATATAAATATATGTATGTGTGTATCTATGCATAGACGTTGTTTATGTGTGGATATGCATGAATATTCTCAAATATGCATATTTTAAACCTGTGTTTGATAAAGCATGACACAAAAGCAGAATTTTTTTCTGTACTGAGCTGTGCTTTCTGTGATTAGCATTATTATTTTTATTGTTTCTATTATGGATTTTTATTGCTTGCTACCACTTGAATAATTTGTTCCTTCAGACTACTGCGAAGGTTGACTGCACAGATCGACCAGCCAACAGCTGTATTTGCAGAGAAGTTTGGCAATCTGGGAAATACGCTTATTCGCTCACTTACACTGAGAATGAGTTGCCAGTTTATTAGGCACAGAGCTGACACCAATCCACAACAATCCTCCCCTCATGACAGTTACAATGTTTGTTTTTTGTTGAAGCTGTTCTAAAGAGGTGTTGATGTAACTTTATGATAATTTTAGAGAACGTAATTTGTGATTCTGTTGAATTGTATTGCATTAATACTGTTTCTATTGTTTTGTCCAGAACAGAAGCTGCTTCCAGTAGGGTTAGGGTTAGGGTTAGTGGGGTAAGTAATAGTTTTGTTGTTGATTAATATGTTGATTATTTTCTTGATTAATCAGTTAGTTGTCTGAAAATATTAAGTTGTGTCTGCAACCTAAAAATACTCTTGTCAAAGATGAGTAAAGAAACCAGAATTTATTCAAATTTAAGAAGGTGGAACAAAAAAAATACTCTAAACCAATTAATTGATTATCAAATTATTATTGCTGACAACTAATCAATTATTTGTTGCAACTGTACCACAAAGCTGAATCAACACCTCTATGAACTATTTTCAACACAAACTGAACATGATTTGTTGCAGGACTGCTGTATTTGACTGCGGTGTGCCTAATACACTGAATGCGTATAAGAAGATAAATACCACTCATATATCTGTATGATACGTTTGAGGTAAGTAGCCAGCAGCAGGTTAGCTTAGCTTAGCACAGACTGGAAACAGAGGCGCTATAAGACAGACTCCCCACTGAAAAAATCCTGAATAGAAGTTTATGGGAGAATTCCATAACGCTGAAGATAACTAATACATTTATTTATGTAGCAACCATTAAGATAGAACACCATATGGCAATATAATATATACAAGTGAAATAACTGAAGCAATAAAACCCTAATAGTCAAGTCACGGTCATCAACACGACACATTGGAAACAGCAGTTGCCGAGCCAAAGAGCCTTTACAAATGTACCCCACAATTATAAATACTTCATAATTAATAATCACTACAGTGTTATTTATTATGTAAATAAGATGGCACTCGATTTAGCCAATTTTCTGTTTTGTAACGGCCGAATAGGTGTCATGGAACTGTACGTATGCGTAGCGGAAGTACAGTATAACCTTTGTGGAAATATGGTTTTTAAACCTTATTTTGAGGCAAAATCATTGAACTTTTTGAATCAGATTTGACAGGTGATTCTATACATGCAGTTTTTAAGTTCTGGTGACCGTTGATATTGCAGTTATGGCTCTCTCCCCATTCATTTAGACAGGTACCGAGTCTTGTTAAGCTGAAATAACTGCCAGGGAGTGTTACCAAGATGGCTGCTGAGTGGTGAGACTTGCCTATATGGAAGAATATAGAACAGCTCATCTTACTCTGAAGGTAAAAAGAAAAACTTACCCACCAGCACATTTTAAAGTTACTACCATATCTTCTTCCATTAATCTGTGAAAAAATCTAATAACAAGTTGTGGTGTCACTGGGGGGTTTAGCTGACTCTAGCTAACTGGCTGCTAGCTGTAGCTTCATATTTAACAGACACATATATGAGTGGTATCAATGTAACTCAACAACAAAGTTAGTGAGCTTATTTCCCAAAGTGTCAGACTGCTCCTTTAATTTTACATTCATCATTTACTGCTTGGTCCCTTTTTTATTCTGCATCCGTTTTAAACATTTGGTTTGGACATATTTATGCCTCCTTCGAGGCGCACCTTAGTCTTGCCTTACAAGACAAACAAGTTCTACAGTAACTTCCTCTCTTACATGCAGTACTGTTCTTTGTATGGGTCCAGAAACATTTTATAACATTGGTACACCCTTTATTCTGCACTTTTACTGATTCACATTGGTTTCCAGTGAAAGCGATTTGATATGACATTGCCACTTCCTGTAGGTCTACTACCAAAACTCCGTTACGGTTCATCTTTTATTGAGTCTGACCCCTTTTCTAATGAATGTTGTTTAATTCCCTACTTTAACTCCCACTTCTTAGTACAGAGAATATTCATTTTAGGAGAATTTTGTTCGGTATGTTCTTCACTAAAGATTAAAAGATGCATTTGCAAAACAAACTCAAGTAATTCCAGATAAAAAAAAAAAAGTTGTTTTCTTCATCTTTTTGCCATCTGTTCACTCCCCTTCACTGATACACAGGATCTATTTAATGCAAAATGAAGAAGTTTGGGATGTTTGAAGACTCCGCATGCTCTGTATGTTCAAGAGTCAATTAAATCATGTATTAATTCATGATACTAAAAGTCTAAATAGTTCAATTGACCTTAGGTTTGAGTCCATGCACTCTGCCCCTCTGTTTACACTCCATCTCTTCACGTTCTTTGTTTTTGCCTGAAAATTGTAATTATAAAAACTCCTCCATTTCTATGCTACGTTGGTAGCACTACAGATTTTATAACGGTGTACATGTGTATGTACATAATGCATAAATATAAAAAAATAAAGTTGGCAACAAAGGACTGACGTGGCGGGAGAAGACTTTGATGTGTGTTTTGTCAGAGGACCCAGACAGAGGAGGGAAGCAGCGTCTATAAATAGTCGTCTGAAACTCTTCTGAAAAATTGAGGTAGACTCACCGGCCTGCCTCCTGAGTCGTCATGACAACCCCGACATGAATGACAATACTGAGGGGATGCATCTAAAATAGGAAGCCGCTTCTCCACACACAGCTGCCTCCAAAATAGACAAACAAGCGCCTTCAGAGATGCAGCCAGCTTGATCTCAGAATTTGAATGTTGTTAAACAGGAAAGAGTCGAGCAGCCATTTTAATCTGCGTCCACATACAGTAAAATGCACAGATGCAGGGAGGTGAAGTGCAGCGCAGACAGATGCGTGCGTGGACAGTAATAGTGTGATGGTATTCCCAGGAAGAGGGATTGAGCCGAGGTCATTGTGAAGGTCCTCAAAATGCTGCATGACGAGAGAACGGGCCAGATGTTTGTGCACTGCAGGCACAAATCTATAAATTATGCGCAGCGTGCCGACTTAACATCCCCATATTTAGCATTTTGTAAGCAGCATATGAAGATGTAATAAATGTTTTATAACACACTTTAATGTAGTCGTACTGTTAGCAGAGAAAGTTTATCATAGAACTCCTCCTGTCATAGAACTCCTCCTGTGGGCCCAGAGATTACCTGTTGGTTATTTTCACTAGTTTAGTCCATGAAAACCTCAAAACGCTCTGAAATATGCTGATTAAATTTCTGATTTTGATCAAACTCCAAAATATTTTAAATAGGATTGTGTAAGAGCAAGAAATGCAGCCAAGTCTTCCACTGGAATCATCAAATGTTTCATATTTTTGCTTGAGGTATTGAGGTATTAAAACAGTTTCAGAACCTCTTTTGATCAACTAACTGAGTAATCGTAGCACCTCTCATATAAACAGATAATGAGTGACAATGTTGGCTATTTTAACTAATAGTTTAGTCCATGAAAACCCTTAGAAAGTTTTGAAAATATGCTGATTAAATGTCTGATTTTGTCCCAACTAGACATACCAAAATATTCTAAATAAGATAATGTAAGAGCAAGAAATGCCGTCAATTCTTCCACTGGAATCATAAATGTTTCTTATTTTTGCTTGAAAAACGAAGTATTGAGACAGTTTCAGATTGTCTTTTGATCGATTAGGTGATTACCCGTATCAGCTCTGATGTAAACAGATGTTGGGTGACAGTGTTGGTTATTTTCACTAATAGTTTAGTCAATGAAAACCTCAGAAAGCTGTGAAAAATGCTGATTAAATGTCTGATTTTGTCACAACTATCCAAACTCCAAAATAATATAATTTAAGAGCAAGAAACACGGTCAATTCTTCCACTGGAATCATCAAATGTTTAATATTTATGCTTGAAAAATGCTGATTAAATGTCAGTTTTGATCCAACAACTATCCAAAATCACAAATATTCTAAGTAAGATAAAGTAAGAGCAAGAAACACGGCCAATTCTTCTACTGGAATCATCAAAGATTGTACATTTTTGCTTGCAAATGAGGAATTAAAACTCTCTTTTGATCAACGAACTGATAAATCGTAGCGCCTCTCATATAAACAGATAATGAGTGACAACACTGGCTATTTTAACTAATAGTTTAGTCCATGAAAACCTCAGAAAACTTTGAAAAATGCTGATTAAATGTCTGATTTGATCCAACAACTATCCAAACTCCAAAGATAATATAAGAGCAAGAAACATGGCCAATTCTTCCACTGGAATCATTGAATGTTTAAAATTTTTTGCTTGAAAAACGAGGTATTTAGACAGTCTCAGATTGTACGTTATAGTTGTTGACACTGTGCAACATTAAACTTAAAAATTTAGAAATGTCTGCTTGTAACTGCATTATGGTGTGTTATAAAATGCTAAATACATAGCAGGGACTTATTGATGCTCAGACAACAATGTGCAGGTGATAAATATTTAATAGAGAGGACAAAAAACAGCCTTTTCATGAGCTTTCATACTGAAACACTGAGCGTAACTTGCTGCTGTTGAGGCTCTGGTTCAGACAGACACCAGCATCATGTCTCTCTTCCAGGCAGCACAAGCGCTAATTAGACGTCCCAGTTGTCTGCTGCACTACTAAAGACACTAAATTGTTAATACCTCTCGTGACCTCTTTCTGCACGCTACTTCCTGATCTCCCGGATCCAGCGAATCCACTGTCACCATGGCAGCTGTGTCGTCACTGTTGTTATGGCGACACTAGCACTGCTGCATTTGCCAACACTCATTCACTCTCCATCCCCACGTGCCTCCCTCCCTCCCTCCCCCTCTCGCCCCTCTCTCCTGCCCTCGGTGTTTATAAAGCTTATCCCTATATGGCCCGCAGTTTCAGAGAGCAGCTGTTAAGAGGCAGATGCTGTAAACACGCACTTTGTCAACACTCGCCCGTCAAAGCACACACGGCGTCGCAGTATAAACACTATTGTTCCCGTCTTGCGTGTCTCCTGTGAGGACCGAGCGAGAAAACAAGCCCTCCGGTCAGTTTTTCAGGAACTTGGCGATGAAAAAGCCGATAGTGTCCCCGTCGGCTCTGCAGGGGAGGGGGGTTGTAGTTTCTGTCTGGTCCCAGCTCAGCTCAGGACTGAACCTCTGGAGGAGGCGCAGCTGCTCAGGTGACAGTCCGGCTCCCAGCATGCCTTCTGCGCCGAGGTGAGGCTCCTGGGGAAGGCGAGAATCAGTGGCGTTTCTTAATTGTGAGTCTTTCCACGTGGCTGAAGTGCTTTACCTGTGGCTGAAGGGTGAGGCAGGGGAAAGTCTCGAGGGCCCAGGCGACCTGCTCCTCATTCTCAGCTAGAGTCACTGTGCAGGTGCTGTACACCAACACTCCGCCTTTCTTCAGCAACTGCACCGCCTGCAGCAACATGGACAGATGCACTTAGTATTACAGTAATTATAATGAATACTTTTACAGTAATATAGCACAGTGTGACCATGTGACAGCGGTTGTTTGTAGTGATGAAGCTCCCCTTAGGTTTAGAGAGCTTCAAAGTGAGTTTCAGCTCATTATTTTTGGTTTTCCGGCCAGTTTTACTCTTTTGGTTCACTGTCGCTGCTCTCATAGTGGCCAAGCTCTAAAAACCCAGTGCTGATTATGGCAGTGCAATTCTTTTAAACAGAGGTTAGCCAGATAGATATTTGCCAAACTGACAAGTGAGTCTTCATCCTTGAAGCCTTTTCACTTTTAAAACTAAAGAGAATAGTTTTAAAACACTTCAGATAGACCATAAATCTCTAAATTTGTGCTGATTTTTGTATCTGGAATAGGCTCATTGCTGCCTCTTGTGGTTTTTGTTGGAAAAACAATGAAACTACCATTCTCACCACCCATCTAGTCTTGTATAACCAGACCTACCTGGCTGCAATGGTCTGGCTGCACCTCATTATTATCCTGCTATATGGGCAAGAAAATGCCATATTTGGCATATTTGGACATCTTTAAACCAAACACAATCATCTGTAGTGATGGTGTCCCTGCAAAATACTGATGGGGAAATTGTTTGGGAGGAATATTTGCATACTGGGAGGCAGGTTTTGTCAATAAATTGGCTAATTCATGGAAGAAACTAAGCAGGCCTTGCCCTTGTTGCACAATTTAAGTCATTGGCTGAAAAATTGACCATTTTCAGCAGAGATTTTGTTTTCTGTAGCGAAAAGGATTTTGAAAATGTTAAGACAGTGGAAGAGGAGGATAAACTCAGCTTATACGCAAAGTCTACATCTGGTGAGTCAGACTACAAGCCATCAAGTACCTGTAGGTTTTCTTTTTTTTACCACCCTCCAGGGGGCAGAAATGAGCCCATTAGCATAAAACACAAAGGAAAAGAACACACTGCAATAGAAAACAGAACTCTACTTGAACCATGCCTTAGACTGGTTAATTAATAGGAACAGACAACTAACTACAACTAGGCACTGAACTCAGAAATGGCGCCTGATCAGCTTAATGAAAATTGCTCCTCTGTTGTATGAGCCAAAAAACATTCTAGCTGCTGCGGTTGTTCCACTGCACATGTGCATTGATGTTTCGCAGCTGTAGACCCCTGCACAGGACAGATCTCTCATCAATACCAATCAATACCACCCGCTCCTGAAATGTTTTCACACCAGCCCAATGTAGAGTTCCATTGATTTTTGTTATCTTCTCCCATCCCGCAGTGCTGGTTTTCAGTGATTATTTTACTGTTATCTTCCATTAGTAACTACTGGGAAATGTAAGTCTTGCCTTGCACTGCACTATTTTGTACAAATACACTTTAATCTTCTTTTTAACTTAATTTGTTGACTTCATCCACAGTAAATCATCGGATCCTCAGTTTCTTTTTGGACAAAATAACAGCAAAGTTAAAACCACTCACTGAGATTTGCTTTGCAGTCTCAGTGCAGACCTCTACCCCGCTTCCCCCACCAACGTTGGTATGACGTAACTTCAATTGAATTTTCAGCTGCTATTTTGCAAACATGAAACCTCCATGGATTAGGAATAATAACAGAGTAAATCCCAACATTATTTGCAGTTTGATGAGCCCTGTCTCTGGTATATTGCCGATTTTTGTGGAAGGGATTTTCTGTTGCAATACCACAATTGACCACTGGGAAAAAATTAGCAGCAGGGCTTAGTCGAGGAACCATATTACGCAGAGACATCCATGCAGAGAAACTTAAAACTAAACAGCAAACAAGCAAAGTCCGCCACTAGCTGGTAAACATAATGTCACATTTAGTAGTTAAAGAGCCACATATCTCCCTCTGGAGTTGGTGGAGACCAAAAACAGAGCTAAAAGAGGGTGAATATTGGACTTAAATTCACCTGATGAGCAGATATACAAATTTAAATGCTGCTCCATAACTGCTGAATGTGTAAAATATTAACTGCCGGCTAATAATTTCACCAAATAAAAGGTGATGATATGTCGATGTCGGGAATAGTGGCTCGTGATCAGTTATCAAAGGTTTAACTTTCACCTGTCACGTAATTCAAAGTCTGTCAACGTGTTGTATACAAGCCCTTGCACACAAATCTTCCACTAAGCCATCTTTCTTCAGCCTGCATGCTGAATAACCTTGAGGAAACGCTGGTGGACACTGATGGAGCACCGCATGTCACTGGGATAAATGATGACCTCTGCATTAGACTCCATCTAGAAGCTACACTTGGAAAATCCACCCTCAAATTATTCACAATTCAACGACTATCACTGAAGAAATCCTGTTTAAATATTTCCTAGAGCTGCTTCTGTGATTCTCAACAGTCACCACAAGAAGTTATTTTATACAGTCAGGTTTAGAAGTATTTGGACAGAGACACAATCTTCATAATTTTGTCACAGCACACCAACACAATGGATCTGAAACGAAGCAATCAAGATGTGATTGAAGTGTCGACTTTCATCTTTAATTCAAGGGGGTTTAACAAAAATATTGCATTAACCATTAAGGAATTACAGCCATTTCTGACACTGTCCCTCCATTTTCACGCACTCAGAAGTAATTGTAGAGTTAACTGATAAGCAGTTGCATGGGCAGGAGTGGCCCGCTTCCTCGTTATTTCCTGACAAATTAGGGAGACAAATGGTCTGGAGTTGATTTCAAGTGTTGAGCTGAAAGACTTCAATCACATCTTGATTGCATCGTTTCAAACCCACTGTGGTGCTGCAGAGAGACAAAATTATGAAAAGTGGGTCACTGCCAAAATACTTCTGGATCTGATTTGTAAATCTATCTGCACTTTTTCCCACAGTGCTCCATCTTTTACCTGGGCGACTTCACTGAAAACATGCATCAAAAATATCAGCATCAGTGGAGCAAAAGTCACTCACTGAAGTTAGAAATTAGAGTCACAGTTATGAGACTACTTATCACAAAAACATATCAGAAGAATCAATTTGGGGTGGATTTTCCCTTTAAGATGTATGTATCATATTGCATGTAAAATCTGTCCGATGCTGCCACCTACTGGCCAAAATGAGATACTATCACAAACCGTGTTAAGCTGGTGAAAACGGAAGATACAAAAGATGTGAAATATTGTTTATCTGTGCAAAATAAAACCTACAGCATGAAATAACTTGCGCTGCAGCGGTGGGTAGGAACAGATCTCCTTCAGGGTCCAGGTGCTGCCCATGTTGGGTCTCTGTCCGAGTCCACTGCAGGGAGCGTCCAGCAGAATCCGGTCAAAACTCTCAGGAGGGAAGGGAGGTCCTGTACAGAAACAGAGCTGGTAAATATTTACTATGTCGAGTCAGACAGGAGGGAAAAGATGCAGGGTTTGTAGTGTACCTTCATTTCCCTGTGCAGAGTCGCTGCTCACAGCCTGTATGCTGTTAAAGCAAAAAGCTTTGACACTTTGTAAATGCAACATCTGCGCGTTTTGATAAATGCGATAGATCTTATTTCGGTTTCTGTCCAAGGCCACGACTTCTCCCTGTGTAGGAGAGACAGACATGGGAAGTCATTAACAAAATGCTAAAGGCATCAGTTATTAACAAGAGTGGAGGAAGAATCCAGATCCTTTAGGTGAGTAAAAGTACTAATATCACAATTTAAAAATACTCTGACAAGCTCTGCATTTAGATTAATTTTTATTCACACTTTAAGTGAATAAAAATGAATCTAAAGACTTCAAGTATTTTATAATGTTTCAGTGTGAGACACTACAGGCAAAAATGTAAATGTTGCTTTCATTCTTTCATTCTCAACGTTTTTTTAATTACATTTTGTCTAATGGATAGTTGTACAAATTATTTCACATGTAATATTCCATCATTTGCAGATTTAAATGTGACATTTAATCCAAAAATAAAATAATTGACTAATGTAAATAATCCGTTTTCAAACAACAAATATAATCAAAGGTTGTTTTTTCCAAATGACTTTTTTCTAAACTCTGAGTCAGAAATCTCCACTTCAGTATTACTTACATACAACAAACCTTCCAGTTTTATTCCTCTCTATGTTCTGCAGGTCTTCACAGAAAAGCTTGCTCATACGTCATTTCTAATCTAATTTATAGAACATTTTATTCCTAAAATCATGCTGAAAATGATTTTTCTTAGCCGTTGACAGTATTTTCAGATTTATGGAGAAATAAAAAGAGCTGAAACCTTTGACTCTAATATATCAACAAAATTAAACAGGAAAAAAGAACCCGACTTTATCCAGTGTTCAGATTTATGTTCTAAAATTAATGCAAATTAGGAAATTACGATTAAATACTTTATTTGCACAATTAAACATAAAATTGCAGAATACTTGTGATACAAAAAATTAACTTTTCTAATGTTAGGAATCAAACTGGAGAAGTTTCATGGTGATATCTATTAGTTAAAAGTTTACCCTACTCATCTGTAGTAATAATAATAATAATGCATTGGTTTTATATTGCGCTTTTCTATCTTTTGGACACTCAAAGACGCTTTACATTGCATTATTCATTCACTCCATACTTGATGGTGGTAAACTACTTATGTAGCCACAGCTGCCCTGGGGTAGACTGACAGAAGCGAGGCTGCCAATCTGCGCCATCGGCCCCTCCGACCACCAACCACTCACTCTCACACTGTAGTGTCTCTGATTAATTTAGATTCACTTGTTTTGATAGATTTTTCACAAATGAATATCTGTATCTTACAACAAGAGAGACGAGTAAAGTTGCAGCACTAAAATTTGAGAAATTATGCTTTAAAGTATCCTTGAAATGGATTGTTTTGCACTAAAAACACTTTTAAACATTCAAATTTTACTTGAAAAGTTCAAAAATAAGCTACTATGAACACACTCGTGGTTGAAGTTGATTCCAGACAAGTTACAAGTTTTAAATTTTTACATACATCCGAATCACTTTACATTAAATTAATACTTGCAAGTAGACAATGCAATCACTAGTTATATATTACACATATTACTATATTACACTTAACACATGTTGTCCTGCTCACTTCTTCATGGCGGAAACAGAACCAACCAGATCGAGGCCCAGCAGGAGAGCCAGCTTAAATGGTGGTGACTAAGAAGAAACTGAATATTAACTGCAGTTAGAAGACATGTGGTACCTGATCCCTCATGAGAGCAGCGATGTGGCAGGATTTCCCTCCAGGTGCAGCACACATATCCAGGATTCGTTCTCCTGGTCGAGGCCCGAGCACGTGTCCAACAACCACAGAGGGGAGGTTCTGAAGAACATTGAATCATGTCAGTGTGAGCAGTGATGCGTGGAGATCACTTACAGGTAAAAACTCTTCCAGGATGGCTCAGATTAGGACTTTCTCACTTAAATCCTAGAGGGCTTTTGATTTGAAGTGCTTAGTTTATAACAACCCTCTAAACCCCAAATAGTTTCTGGGTGTTTTGTGCTCATGTCACATTTTTTCTCATTGTGGCCTCATTTTTCACTGCAATATAAAGTCTTGCACCTCTATGGAAACAACACAACCATGGCTAGAGGTAGAGGGAACTGAAAAACATCTTTTGTGCAGTAAACAAAGTTATAATGCCACAAATAATTTTTAAAAAGAAGAAACGTAAGTTGAATCTTGATTATTTGGTTCACAAAAGTTGCAAACATTTTTCCGAGTGACCACAAATGTTACCTGTTGATGACAATATTTATAATAATATATATTCCTTTCCAGTCCTTTCCTTCATCGGCATCACTCACACCCCCCTTCACTGGTTCCACTCCGACTTGAGCTGAATGCACTAAGTTCATTCAGCTCAAGTCCTTCACGTCCGACCCCTCCCCTGTCACCACAGGTATGCCCCAGGGCTCTGTCTTGGGGCCCCTCCTCTTCATCACTTACCTCCTCCCCCTCGGCCATATCTTCCGTAAATTCAACATCTATTTCCACTCTTTGACGGATGACACCCAGCTCTACCTTTCCTGCAAACCCCATTCCACACTCCTGAAATCCTTCTCATTGGCTCCAAATCCACCTCATCTAAAGTTGACAGTTTCTCACTCTCCAGTGACAGTTCCCCCCTCCCCTCAGGTTAAGAGTCTGGGTGTCATCTTCGACAGTACACTATCATTTCAATCTCACATCAATAACATCACCCGGTCTGCTTACTTCCACCTGCGCACCATCAACCGTCTCCGCCCCTCCCTCACCCCCTGCACCACCGCCATCCTCCGCTCCCCAGCTCTGGAACTCACGGCCACCTGACCTCCGTAACTCTGCCACTCTCCCCGTCTTCAAATCCAAACTCAAAACTCATCTGTTCATTTTCGCCTACTATCTATAACTGCTTCACATTGTCCCCCACCCTCTTTATAGTATGTTGTTTTCGATCCTTTTTTATCCTGTTTTTATCTGTATTTTATCTGTTTTTTCTTATTTAGTTTTTGTACAGTGACCTTCGGTGTCCTGACAGGCGCTTTTAAATAAAATGTATTATTATATTATTAGACAGACATTTTACAACTTACATTTTTAATTTGTTTCCATACTTGTCTCCTATGTGCTCGGTGTAGAGCACAGCCTGTAGTTCATCCTAGTTCAGTTAAAAAAATCTTTTTGTCGCTTTACTGTTGGTCGTTGCTATGTCACTACTGACTTCAGAGTTCCAATGAGGAGCACAGAGTTAATTTTTTTTTTTACAGAGTCTGGTTAGTAAATGGTTTAGTTTTGGGGAATTTTTAAATGAGACGGAAAAACGTGTCACCCCTTATTAGTTCAAAGACTGTCGGAAAGTTGAAAATCTGATGATTCTTTATGCTTTCACAGTTTCTGGCTCATATAAATGGAGGAATGTTGCCATTTAAAATAAAAAAAACATGAACTTAAAACCTGCTGGTGGGTTTTGTGGCTTCAGGTGGTTAATAAAACTCCAACTCTAACCCAGTTTATCTGCTGAACCAATCATCATTCCGGTTTTTATAGACTCTAATAATAGAAATACCTGTAGGAACACCAGGCTGGGCAGAACGCCACCAAAGGAAGGACTCCGGTAAAGTGGCTCCACCATCCGAACACCGACACCTCTGAAACCACACAGTCACATACTGTTAGGAAACTGGTGCACTTCTTTGTGGACTGCTACATCCAGGATACTGACTGTAGCATCCTTCTCATATTCAACTGAAGCCAGCTTGGACTGTTCATGATCCAGATATTTAACCCTCCAGAGGTCATACATGTTTTAAAAATAAAACTAGCTCTACCTACCTGGCAGGTTCACCTGTGCAAAAAATGCTGAATCGATCCATTTCAGCAACTCCGTTTCCCACAAACACCTTCTTCCCCTGGAAACTGGTTGATCCTCTAGTGCATCTGCCCTCCAAGTCAGAGAAAACAGACACCACTTCTCCTACCCTCATGTCTGAGAACAAAAACACAGCACAGTAAGAACAATCAACAAAGTAGAAGTGATGAGAGGATGCTTTGGAGAATCCACAGAGCCACTGATCTCCACTGGGATTACATGGAGAGGCACTGTTTTTCCCTTTACTTTTAGCTCCTGGAACCTTTGTGCAGCTCAGTGTGTGTTTGATTCTTACACCTGGGGCAGGCAAGGATCCCCGGGGCGAAGACATGAGCTCCTCTCAGCACAGCGTTGCCACACTGAGAGCCGACCACCACCTCTGAGCTCAGCTGCTCCACAGGCCTAAGAACACAGGAGAAAGCAAGTCATACACACATGCATACACAATTATTCACATTTTTAACCCTGTCCTTGTATTTGTGGTTGTGTTTCTATATATACACATTCAAAATAGATTTTTTTTTAAAAAGGGGGAAGCACCATGTACATGAATCTGACACATATTTAATGTCCTGGCCTGAGGAAACTGGAGCTCAGCGGTCGGACTGATGCTACGTGTGAACTCCACAGAGCAGATTCACATTTGTCTGACGTTGCTGCAGCATTCCTCACATACCTCGGCCCGTCGACAGGAAGAAGCAGCACATCTGTAATTCGTGGGTGTGGAAGAATCTGTACGGAGACGTCCTCTGCTGACAAGCTGCACATCTGCTGCTTCAATAACAACAACACACTGAGCGGTCAGGACTCTACTGGACACGTCCAGCACACAGAAAACAAATAACACAGTCGAATGTATTCACTTCCAGGACTCACCTTCTTCAGTTCTTCTCCCAGTTTGTGTCTGATCTCTTCCAGAGGAGCCAGATGAATGCTGGCTCGAACACAAGTGTATAAAGGCGGGTGAGTCAAACATGTGAGCAGCTTCTGGAAACGACAATCTGCCTCCTCATGACCAACATCTGACAGCACCTACACGCACCACAACCAAGATGAAGAAACAGGCGACAAAGAAAAGCAAAGAAACCTAACTGAAAAAGTGCTAACTAGATCATTATAAGACAGCGGCACTTCCTCAAATATCTATCACTTGTGGCTTTATAAGTAATATTATATAATACAATTTAAAAACTAAATAAAAACAAAGCTTGCTCATAGGGGATCCAGAGAATCTTTGGATGTGTTCGGTTTTCATGTATATTTCTGTAGGGTCAAATCTTTAGCTCTTCATCAGGTTAATCACCATAATGAGTAATGTTGTCGGGTCTTAGCCTTGATAGTTATATTATTAGGATTACATCTAATTTATGTAGGGTCTTAGCTACATCATTACATTTGTTTGGGTAATCTACATAATTAACAAAACTGTAGGGTATCATCCTTAATATGTATTATAGTCAAGTAAAGGAGTAATATTCTAATAATACTAATACTAATGTAACCTTTATTGATACCCTTGGGAAATTCCTTCTCTGCATTTGGCTTAACCTGTTATGCCACCACTGGCCCATAGTAGTTTCTATAATTTGTGTACAGTTTAAAATCTCTAATATGTAAATTACTCAGATAAAATTACACCATAAATAACACTGTAGAGTCTTAACTCCAATACTTCAACTTGTTAGGTTAATTTCATAACATCGATCATAACCATTTTTTCTGGAAAGTACTTTGGTGCAACAGCTGTTATCCTAAATGTGCTTCATAAAGAACTTGACATTGTTCTAATTGGTTACTACTGAGGCTGTGTCCACATTAATGTTTTCATTTCTAAACATATTTCTGCTGTATTTACACCTTCAGTTCACACTACTCCAAAGTTTTGGAACCCCTAAAACAGAGACTTTTCAAAATATTGTTTTGGTTTGAAAACTCTTGGTTTGCGTTTTTAATTTGGACGGGAAGAAACTGAGACTGTGGAAATGATGACACAGATGTTTGGTTTCTGATTTGGCCCTACTGTCAATATTCCTGATTGGTCCCTGAGGAAATACTATGAACAATGAGCTACACCAACGGATCAACTGGCTACTAATGAGGAAGTCTCATTTCCTCTATTTAAAGAGTCTAATCAATATTTAATATGTGGATGTGGGGCTCTTTCACTGTCTGTCTATCTGTAACTTAGACGCAGTTTAGTGTCTAAACCAAGAAGGTTTAGAAAACGTGTCAGTGTTGGTTTGTCCAAACTTAAAATGTTTACTGAAAAAGCGATGTGCTGCAAAATTAGATGCAAAAATGAGATTTCATCAGTATTTCTAGTCACTAAAATAATAGATGTACAGCTTGCAAATGTGTCACAAGCTCTCCAAAACTAACATCTTCATTTGAAATACCTCTAATTGCCTGAAACAAGATAATTAATTTTACAGTATTGAACAGAAAAAGGGCTGGAGCTACAACTGAGGACACCGAAGATGATTCTATGTTGGTGTTTTAACCACATGAAGGGGAGTTTACTTTCCCCAGTGACACATAAACATGCAATTTTAGGACTGACTCTGGTATTACTGATACCCTTTTTCCACCGAGCTGGTTCCAGTGCTAGTTTGGAGCCAGAGCCTGACTTAGCACCAGTTCTTTGTGTTTCCACCACCTAAGCACCGGCTCCAGGTGCTAAAAACTGGTGCTTAGCAAGCACCAAGTCTTTGCTGGGCCAGAGCTAAGCACCGAGTACGTCAGGGGCTGGGGGCGGGGTTATCGTGACCAACGATCAACGGTGGAAAGGGACATCATCAGCTTATTGCGTTTGTTTAACTGCTATGTAATCGATGCAAGCATAGTCGTTTTACGGTGATGCAATGGCTCTTAGTGGACAAAGGGTATAAGAGAATGTGTTCTCAACATGACAGATTACTTTGAGTGGAGATAACATTAGTAGAAAATATAATTTAACAGTTAAATGACAAAATTTTCAAAAGCAACAGATGTCATGGGGGGATCAGTATTCATATATACTTACTGAAGGTTCCAACGTCACCCCAACAGAATATGTTTATTTCTATTCTCGTGAAGTGAGTAAAGTGAGTTTCCAACAACAGCATAGATATCTTACCTCCTTGTTTAAGAAGACACTCTTCAGATATTCTGTCACATCAGGCCTCAGAGAAATTCTTGGAAAAATTGACATTTCTGCTGCTTTCAACAAAGACTTCGGTCTGTGCACACACACACACACACACAAAAAAGCAGAAAAGAAAATCAAGCAGTATTCAACAGGTCTAACATGTGGTAACCGTCTGGGTAGAGTTGAAAATCTGTCATCAGTCAGAACTAATGTGTTTTATTCTTGCTGTACAGAGACCAGTATAATCATAATAATATAAATACTTCACCCAGCAAACATCGTTTTTTAAGGAACAGTCACGTAGTCATGATCTCTCTGTTTATGGTAATTTTACTGTTTTTAAATGATAATTTTTTTAACATTCCTTGATTTTATTGTGCATTTTAAAGGAGTATAAAGTGACTGAAACTGCATGTTAGCCCAGACTAATAATTCTCTGGTATGTGGCATTGGTTCATGCTTGTCTCTGTACAGTTATGCTGCAAGAAAATACTAATCATTAACTATAACATAAATAGGTAGAACATTAACAGCTGAAATTAAGAAGAATATATCTACAAAGAAGACAGAACAGCTTGAGAAGCCTTCTTTATACATCTGTTTATTATAAGCAATATTTTAATTAAAAGTAAGCAAATGTGAGATGTTTAAATAGCAGAATCCATTTGCAGTAGTGACCTAAGACACTGTGTGTTCCCAACATGAAACAGCACCTTATAAAGACTTACTTTATGTAAACTTAGGTCATATTTATGATCTGAAAGCTCTTATTACTTAAACCACTCTGTTCTTTTCAACATCCCGCTTCGTATGTTCATATTTAATAAAAGGGCCGTTAAATTAATTGTCTATTCTAAATGTGTTTAGACGTGAAAGTGATTTTGATTCTCTTCAGGTACTCACGTTCTGTGCAGGCGTGGATCCCCTCTTCGTGTTTTGGCATGTTCGCCGCCGCCGCGCTACTACTTCCCTATACGTCACCAGCTTGGTCACATGACACGAGTTGGCTTCCTAAATCGACGTTTTTTTGGGGGGTTTAATAATAATAATAATTTTCTTTACTTACGAAAAATATTTTATGTTTTCTTGTGCATAAATACTGGCAACAAGATTCAATTAAAAAATACAATGTGTTTATTAAAAAAATTTAAAAAAGCATGACAATAATAAACATTCTTAATCAAGGTGCATATATAATTTTAAATGTAACATGACCCAAAACAAAACACAACAAACAGTAATAAAGTAGGACTTAACCTGAGTATACTCTCTCTTATGTGAGCCTAAAAAACAACTAAGTGTGTAATATAATAGTAAAAACAGACCTCAAAATAAATAGTAAGTGTTCAAAACAAAACAAAAACTGTAAGATCATTCATAAAAACACCAAAAAATACTGATAGCATTTATAACTAAAAACATTTTCAGAAGCCAAAGCAAAAAGGGTATGATAATCATCAACGAGGGCTGAACGATTCAGGGAAAATCCGATCAAAATATTAACTGCTCTGTATTTTAATGCATAGATGTGAAGATATAAACTGGTTCAACGTGTATTTATTACAGTTTTTAAATTACACACAAGATAAAACAACTATCACAAAAGCTGTGACTGTGTTAAGGTAAATAAACACAGCAATAATAATAATAAAATAAAATAATTTCTATAAGAAAATAATGGGAACTTTGAGTTGTTTCTCTCCACGGTTGCAAATAAAAATAAAATAATAATAATAAAATAAAATAAACACAAAATGATACACAGAAAAATAAAAATAATAACTAG
>OMNN01097240.1:0-13276 GCA_900302755.1 Chromis chromis
GCATACATGCAGCATTGTCGCTATATGCTGAATCTGCACAGTATCTATCTATCTATCTATCTATCTATCTATCTATCTATCTATCTATCTATCTATCTATCTATCTATCTATCTATCTATCTATCTATCTATCTATCTATCTATCTATCTATCTATCTATCTATCTATCTGTCTGTCTGTCTGTCTGTCTGTCTGTCTATCTGTCTGTCTGTCTGTCTGTCTGTCTGTCTGTCTATCTAAAAGACATTATTTGTTATTTATGTTGTTTATGTTATTGATGAGATTTCTAGGTAAGTTTGTTTTTATATTATGTCATAATTTCATATTTTTTTAAATTCACATGGTCATTAAAACTTATTAATAAAACAAAAAACTAAATAAGATGTTAAAAATGGTAACTTTGAAAATGTACATCTCTAAAATTGATGTTTAAAATTGTAATGTTGTTTATTACCATGTTTATTTGATGGAGGAAGTAACAGGTCACGTGACCACGGTTTAGTGAAGGGGCACACCTGTGGGATTATTATGGGTCAGATGCAATACGGCTCAAAATAACTATTCTGCACAGTCTGAGAGGCACACACGGTAAATTGTGATCTTTAACTTTAATTTGTTTCACATTTGTTTGTAATATTAGTCGACGTGCCTTTGTATGGACGGTTAAATGCATGGTTTGGTGCGAGCTAGCATAATTGGACCGTCTATCGCCTGAAACTAGCTTGAAAGGCTTATCGCTTGAGTCCGTCTAATTGGAGATACTTTGTGGGAAATTTTATGTTTACTTTATGTTATGTTCTTTATTGTGTAGTTTCCACGGTGTCTGCTGACTGAAGGGAGAATCAATGTTAAAAAGACATCTGTACGAAGCGTGGAGTTAATTTCATCGGACCGGTTTATTTACTGTCTACCTGCAAAAAATTCAGTAAGTATAGATTTCAGATTTACTCCACACATGCTTTTTAATTGCTTGTTGCAATTATATCATATTGTTGGAATACATTTTTTTAAAAAGTGTATGAAAGACGTGTGCATATTATAATTACATGAATAATGAAACTAACAAATATTTCTAAGATACAAATAATTTTTAATTAGTTAATTTAATAATCGTTTTTTACCCACCAACCATGCGGTCATAGTATCAGTTGGACGTATTTTTTGGAACAATACTAAAATATTTACCCCAACTTTGATTTAATAGAGACTAACTGTATTTGTTCTGTACCAGGGGTGGAAGATGTGTTTGAATTATTTACTTAAGTAGTAATACTCCAGTGCAAAAATATGTATGCATACATATAAGTAGAAAGCCTATGTTCAAAATATAATTAGTAAAGTTAAAGTACATTAAAGTATTATTAGTACACACTATGCAGAATGGTACAGCACCTTACAGTGATATATTTTTATATAATATAATCTGCATATAATTTGTCCATAAATTGTACATTGATACATACCATTGCACTACCATACATTCATACTGCACACTCTGTATAAAATGTAAATCATTCCCACTGCACTATTGTACATACTGTATAACCTTTCCCCCTTTTAATAAGCACAATTTGCACCACTGTACATATCGTATATTATCCATACACTTATCTATTCCGTTACTGCTTATGCACTTCTGGTTAGATGCAATCTGCATTTTGTTGCCTTGTACTTGTGACGTGCAATGACAATGAAGTTGAATCTAATCTAATCTAATAATAGTGATTTGTTACTACCGAAGTAGCATTTTAATAATCTAGATTGAGGCAGATCAAATTGTATCAATCTGTTGCAAGGTTTAAATCAAGAACATTGCACATTCAACAGAAATACTATACTGTACATTGTGCTGCCATATTGCACCACACAGGTGTTTTCTCTTAGGTGGAATGATATACCGTATATCTTCTCAGGGCGGTGTGGGTGTGTTCAAAATGGGCTTGATTTACATCACCCTCAACTGTCTGTTTGCTCTGTATGCATGTAAGATTTAGTGAGATTTGGAGATTTGCAGCTCCACCCCAACTTACACCTGGCTCGAGGTCTAATTATCCAGGATGAGAAGAGTGTGTGGGTGTTCATATCTGTTCATCTGTACTGTAACTACTAACCATAGCTTTCAGTAAATGTACAGGATTACCTCCCAAATGTAGTGGAGTGGAAGTATTAAGTTCCACGGCGTGGCACGTGCAAATCTAAAATTGTTCTTTAAGGTGCAGTGTGTTGGATTTAGTGGCATCTAGTGGTGAAGTTGCAGATTACAATCAACTTAATACTCCCCCTGTAGATATCAAAGACTAAATTTAAGGTTTCAGGTTACTATACACTTGAGAAACTTATGAAAACATAAATATAAACATTAAATATAATTTCTGTTAATAGATTGCCCAAGATCTTACACACTGGACCTTTAAGTTCAGAATTTGAGTTTCGACACCAAAGTCAAGTCAAGTTCAAGTTTGCATATCAAAGAATGTATATAAAACAAGATCTGAACACTTTGAATGCTTATTATTGAGTCTGGTCGTAAGTCCAGCCTGCAGTCTCTCTGATACAGCCTTATTTGGTTTGGCAAAGAAACTCAATCCCCAAGACTGTGAGGATTTGAATCTAAACTGGTTTCACTTATCTTAATCACCGAATTCACATTCCCGACATAATACCCGACTCTAGAGCCAAAACACATGCTCAGTTTATCATGTCTGATACCTGTAGTCCTCAGACTGTGGAAATCTGAACTCCTCTCTCTTCATCCTGGCCAGTAACGCTCCTCCTTCCCTTTGTAGAGTCACCAGTCTGGTATCTTCCAGCACCTCTTTCATTGAAACCCTCTGTTCCTGAATGCATTGCTGCACATCCTATCGCAACAAACAATGCCAACATGTGAGACCTGCTCCAAAAACGGTGCAATTACATAACAGCACAATGTGAGCACATATTACCTCAGCAGTGTCCAGGTGTTTTCTGCTATCCACTTTCTTGATGGCCTTTTGCAACAAACTGTCTGCACCTTGCAGGTCGGTCATGAAAGAAACCAGTTTCTGAAATGAATTAAATTCAGACAGAAACATGAAACACAGTAATGATCCAGAAGCTTTGCGGGATGGGGAGTCCTGAGGTAAAAGCAGACCTACTGAGTTGTGTTTCTTAACTAACAAACTACAAACACATGGGACTGACATCAATGTGTTAGTAGTTTGACTGCTACTAAGAAACCAAAACAACATTGTAGGGTGCACAACCACCCAATGTTCCTCAAGACTTTCCATCTTGTAAATTAGTGCTTCTGCTCATCAAACTTTTCAAATTGGGACCCCTTGAAAAAATATTAGTTACTCTTGTCACAAGTTGTAAATATCCCAGACTTTAACAGTTCAAAATTACAATTTTCAACTTTTTTTCTGCCTTTCAGCTTATTGTTCTAATGTCCAAGTAAAAATCATTGTGTCATCATATGTTCACACTTGTTTTTCAGTTGTCGCCTAGTTATGGTTTGATTTCACCTGAAATACGAACTAGACACTCATTTACTTGTAGTATTTGGTTTAGTAATATTCTAATAGTAATATAAACTGTTAAAATATTTGCTTTAAACCTCAGCTGAAAATCTGTCTACAGTCTGTCTTCAATAGCCAGATAATTATGGAAAAGCACAAACAGGAATTTGGCTTTCAGACATTTAGTTTTCTTCTCTCAGTCTTGGCGACTACTCACCACATTTTTGCCATTTATACAGTATTTGAAATGTAGTGAAATACTCAGCATTGTTTGCTATATACTGCACATAAAACACTAACATCTTCTATCTCAACATAGTGTCCAGCATATAAATGAGGTGGAGCCCCTGGTGGAGGAACTTGGCCAGTGAAGGTCAGTACGGCTAAGTTTTCCATGACCAGTGTGAAATATCTTCTCCCACTTAACAATCAGTAATTTAATTAAATGAGCTAATTCATCAATCAGATAAGACTTTGCACTTTCCCCCAGATAAGACTTTTCCCTTGTGACCACATCCACCCTCCACTCAAAGATCAAAGCTACACAGAGAAAGAAAAACAGAGACCAAGCATGTTTGTGTGGGTGTGTGGGTAACGGGCCATCTCCTCTGTGGTGAACTGTGGTTCAACAGCTTTCTCCTCCACAGGGGAAACTCCAGTTTATTGGAGCGACTGTGGGATATAATACCACCACAAGCAGTTGTGCAGATTCAGAGTGAATATTTAGTACCTGATGGAACTGCATCCAATCGGTGTGACTGTAAGTGAAGGTCCCTCCGAGGTCAGAGGTCAGCTGGGAAGCTTCCACTGTCTTATTTAGGGCCTTCATGGAAGTCACCATGTCCATCTGATGGACAAAGACTCGGTAAGGAAGGAAGAGTGTACTCATCTGTATTGTTAAATCTTGTGAAACTGAAATAGACTGAAGAAGAACAGGAAAGTTGTTTTCTGACCTGCAGACCAGGCTGCTTTTCAGGCCGTGGACAAGTGTCTTTATCCATCAGCACGACGATACTGTGGACAGCATGGAGAGCTTGCTCCTGTAGCAGGCAGTCAATAAGTTTAAAACCAAAAAATTAGGCAAGACTGTCATGTGTTTTGATTTAACAAGATTAGTAGTATTTACTCTTAGAATCTGACTACATACTGGATATGACATATTATGTTTTTACCAATACCGTGACACATTCTTTCCTTCTCTCTCATTTGTGAAGAAGTCTTACTTACAACAGACCTACAGTGTATTTTGTACAGTGGTTCAGGCTATTGTTTGCACCTGACAAAATAGGATTTACACTCCTAGTGCCTTCACTGACTAACACATCACACACTTCACTCATCGTGGCATCTACTTGCTTCCCTTATCTATGAATCAAAGAACTTCTGTGGCGTGCGCATGCAGGTTTGTTATTTTAACCTGAGCCATTAGCAGAGCTTTGTAGAGGTGAAACGGAGGAGGCTTCTTCCTGGCGTTGATGACCAAAGTCATTCCCAGCTCTCGCACATCTTTCCTACCAAAACATTGCAGCATGTCAGGGCACATTAGAACTTGATCACTTCATCACAGTTCTCCAGATTCAAGAGCTTTCAGGCTTCACCTATTCCACCTCTCAAACCAGTATCTCTCTTTGTATCTCTATCTGTCATTCACACACACTCTCTTCTTCACATATCCTATTGTACGTCTTTGGTGCCTTCACATGCCTCTCTTAATGGCCTCTTTCCGAGTTAATGTTGTGTGAGCCTACATCAGATGTGGCTGCTAATTCTGGCAAGGGGCTGCATACCAGACAGTTGGCAGCCAGCCTGGCTGCACACTGTTGTGGTATGGCTCTTTACTGGTGACAGAAGGAACTTGAAGCTATTTGGTGCCATAGCTTTTTGAACTTCAAAGTCTCCATTAAACTCCGTGTAAACAAATAACACAGTTAAAGTGCTCATTAGTAGACCTTTGAGGGTAAGTATTGACGGTCCTTTGATAGAGGATCAGTAAAGGTCAATGTTCAGGCACTTTGTCGGGAGAAAGAATTATTGTTTTATGAGGTGTGAAACAGTATACCGGTACAAATAATGACCCATAAGGAACACTTAATGTGCATTTAAGACCATGTATCATATTATTCCAAGCCTGCTCTGGTCACTGGGCTTTTTAAAATGATATTCTGCTGCCCTCTTGTGGTTTGATCTCTTATTGCACATGGAAGCATATGCCAGTAAATGATTTCCTCTGCTGGGCCACAGAGGGCATCACAATCTCATAAACAGCAAAAATCAACCTCTCCGATATGTAAACAGCTCTCAGTCACAGATTTTTTATTTTTTTTTTACCACACATATTGAAATCACTGTTAGCCTTACCTTGGTATGGAGTGTAAGTAGAGCAGTAATTCACAAAGATTCTGTGCACAAACAAGAGGCGACATCCACTGCTTCCTGTCACCATGGACCTCCACCACTGCCCTGCCAGTCCTGTCCCTGCTGCCTGGAGGTGGGACAGAAAAAGTTAGTGATATATATTTGTTTTTCAAAAAGGCACAGTGAAAGTTCTGCTGAAAGCAAAGTATTTCCAATTTGGTCTCTGACACTGACAAGGGAGACTTAATTTATTCCAGACTGGTTGGAGCTTCAAGTTATCAATAACATCTGGTCATTCACATCTTGTGACTCATTTGCATCAAAGTATTAGTATTGTTTCCATGTAAAATGCTATATTATAATGTAAATGTTTCTGTTCAGTGAAAAGTTTTGGAATATAGAGAAACGACATGAAGAAAATATTTTTAATGAATACACAAGAAATTAATCTTTTTTACAGTGCAGAATGATGTTGGTAATAATCTCTTGTTAACCAACAGACTTATTTGAAGCAAAATACCTGGTAAACAAATAATTCCCAGCTCAAGCAGGCCACTGATCCTTCTGAAACTAGATTCTTCAGTTTGCGGGGGCGGCTGAGTGTCACAACATGCTGAAGGAAGTTGAACTTGTGGAGCAGATGGCTTTTCTATCTTTAAGTTGTGGAGTTTGGAGCCTTGTCCGTCTGTGGTGGACGAAGTTTCACCTCTGCTTGACTGGGAATCTGTCAATAAGCACAAAGGTTTTCCCACCAAAAGCAACACGTCAATAAATTAAAATATAGCTTTAAGCAGGAAGTAAGATCAAGATGTTTGTTACATTTTTTAATCCTTCAGACAGTTTTTTTTTTTTACTAATATTTCCTGTAAACCACCAGATGTTTATTATCTCCAGTGATCTTTGCCCTTTAATACTAACAGCAATTATTCATTTCTTCAGGCATAACTTTGAACAGCTTTCTATCAACATGGACCTGCCCTGCACAGCTGCACAGCTGTGTACAGACAGCCTCCAAACATTGGACATGGTCTGTGTAACTAAACACAGCAGCGGCCTGCCTACTAAGCCTGGCTTTGATTTCAAACATCCTAATTGGCCTCCCTTAAAGCCAACAAGGCCTCTTCTGTACTCTCTCTCTTTGCCACTTTAATAGCCCATGACAAGCATGTCTCCAGTCAAGATCTCAACTTGCCCCTCTGAGGGCATGTGGGTGAAAAGCAGCGGGTACAGAGGATGGAGGAACCTCCTTCTCGCATGTTATGCTGTCTCTCTACATTAGAGGAATGTTCTGCTTTTTCTTTTTACCCAGTGGGTTCAGGCCCTCTCTTTCTCTGGGGTGCAGCATGCTATTTCCGTTCACTCCCTTGATAATAGGAATGACATGAATGTGGCCGCACTGCTGGAGAACTCAGACAGCAGTGGGAGAATCCCTGGAGGAAGATCATACTCCAGCCTCATCTTTGACCTTCGAACCCTTCTTCTAAAGAGCCTTTATTAACTGCGACCCTTGGTGGAGCACAGTCCCTCAAACACGCGAGGTCACGGTCGAGTTTCACTTACTCTGTTTGCCTTAAATGTTCAGAGCCCCTTCTAGGCATTGAGCAACAGATCATTATAAATGGCTGTGTGCACACAATAATAACAATGTAGAGATGTTGTGTGTGGGCAGAGGTTAAAAGGAACAGAATGAAAAACTGTACCAGTGGAGTAGCTTAAATGTTTAGCCTGAACTTGAAGACTCTGCTTACCTTTTTTGGGACACTTCTCTGCTTCCAGCTTCAAAGTCTCTTGATTAAATAGTCCACCTTTCTTACACTGGATTATACTTGCGACTGTTTCAGGGCAAATATCACTGTGGCTTCTGGTGTTGAGTTTATAGAGGAGTGGACTTCCTGTAGGAGTCTCAGACACAGTGGACAGAGACCTCACTTTAACTTTGTGTTTGCCTGATGGCTTCAAGTCCTCCACCTTCTGGTGTGGTTTCATACTACCATCATTAGTTGCCAGAGACACATCTGATACTGGATGCACACAAGCAGTATGTCCTAATTTTTGGGAGATGAGCTTTGTCTGAACTCTGTGACTGTGGCTCAAACCGGGGGTTGATTTCAAAATCACGGGTGATTCCTTCATGAGGTTTTCTTCAGAACTAGTCGGAAGGCGAGACACAAGGTTTTCTGGTGTCGGTTCACAGCAGTGTTTGTATTGGGAGGGCTCATTGTTTATCATAGGTTCTTTACAGTGATTACAAAAGTTTCCTAGTTGGTGTTTTTGAGCTTCAAATTTACCCATAGATCTTAGCTCTCCCTCCTCACACAGGCTGACCTCCTCCAAGGCAGCCAGGAGGTCGACACTCCCCCTCTCAAATGCCACTGGGTTCCTCAGTGCTGCCAGGTAAGAGTCTCTGTATCTACACTTCAAGTCTTGATCAGTGAGCTCCTGCCCCAGCTTTCTCTGGCTGCATGGTGTACAAGGTTCGTCTGTGAACTGAAGGGTGCGTCCACAGGGAACGCTATTCCCAAGTGGAACCGGTGGAGGCGGTCTGACGGGTTTGAACAGAAGTGAATTAGGTGGATTTGGATGGCTGCTCCTCTCTTTATCCACAAACTCCTTCCCTTTGGCGATATCCACCAGGTCTACATAATCCCCTTCAATCTCTTGATAGTTATGACTGTCACACGTATTGGGCGAAACCCAACCCACCGGTTTGATTAATGGTTTGGAGCAGGATTTGGGCGCTCGTCTTCCATGTTCCATTTTGATAAGTTTCGATGAACAGTCTGCGGGTCTTAAAGATGCAGACATCCTGTCCTTTGCTGGAAAAATCATGGCTTCCACTGGGAGGGTGGAGGAGTTGAAATGGAAGGGAAGTGAGATCTGCTTTGGCTCAGGAGGAGCTTCCCGACAGGTAGACATGATCTTAGGCTTGTCTAAAAACTCTGGGATGGCGATTTTAGCCCAAGGCAGCTTGATGACTCCTTGGTCTGTGCAAAGCAAACAACGTGACAGAGGAGTCCCGTGACGTCCTTCATTGATGTCCTGCAGCCACTCTTCAGTGAACATGCAGGGGTAAGAAGTTTCAGGGATGGGGGTCTCCTCCACTTCTCGACATCCTTCCTCCAGAAGACTTTTGAGGACAATGCGGGCTGCTTGGTCCCCAAAAGGTTCCACCTGTAGATAGAAGTCTCCAGGACGCAGCAGCAGAGGATTCACAGGAGCTAACTGGATGACGGTTTTGTCATGGAGACACAGAGGCCAGCCCTCATAGCGGAAAACCACATCAGAGTATCCAGCCTGGGAAAAAAATACAATGAACACTGTCACTGTGTAATTTTGTCTAAATTGACCCTCTACTTTAGACAGTTTCTTCACTGTTTCATTTAATTTAACAGCTGTATTTTTGCCTGTTTCTGTGGTTCTGTGTTTCTGTCTTTCCTGTTTTATTTTAGACAATTGCAGTAAATACTTTGTCAGAATGTACTGCAAAATTTAATTATTACTGGTATAATTTGTGCATAAAGGGCTCAGTTATCTCACTGGCCTGTCTATACTGTATGCTGTACAAAACTATCTATGAGCTAAGTTGTACTTTTACAAATATTATCTATACAAAGCATAGGATAGATGTATTTGCTCTATCCTAATCACATTCTTACAAATGTGCAGGGTGGCCTTAATTATTTTGAGGATTTTACTGTTTATATCCTGAAGCCCCTTCTTCTCACATATGGAAGCTTTTATTATTCTTAACATGCGAAGACCTAATGTTCATGTATATTTAATTAAGGCTCTCTTTAGATTCTGTGCTCTATAATGGATGTGTTTAATGTGTGAAGACAGATTGCTAAAGCTAAATCATGTTGCTGCTCATAATGTTTGAGAGCTCTCTCAATGAGCAGAACCGAATCTAAATAATTCCAATAAATTTTGTGACATGAATTAAGTGCCTCTGGATGAACTTCTGTTTATGGCGGTACTTCATACAGAATTTTAAAAGATGAGGCCGCCGTATAGCTCACTGAGTTGAGGCGTTACCATGTGGGCGCAGGTCGCCAGCAGCGGTCATGAGTTTGAGTCCGGCTCAAGACCCTTTGCTGCATGTCACTCTCCTCTATACCCCCTTTCACCCTGTCTCTCTCTATTAATAAAATGGGAAAAACTCCCCCCCCCCAAAAATACTTTATGAAAATGAAAAAAAGAATTTTTAAAGATGAGAACATGTGCAGTTCACAGTAAAGCATAGGAGGAACAAGTGTGTAATTGCAGATGTGTAGGTTTAAATGGCTTCATACTCACACATGCTGCTTGTTGGACGCTCTCTAGCAGGTGTTTGGAGGGAATGAGGAAGTCCAGGAGGCACTGCAGAGCATCGCCGTGGTACCGTTCGTCAATGGTGCGAAACAGCTGGCTGAGGACGATGGGTGCTGTGGCCTCAAAAGGTGGGAAGAGGGCCGACAGAGCACTCTGGATGGACGAGTCCAGAGATTCTGGGTTCTGGAGGACAAGAAGAGATGAAGGTCAGTGAGATGTTGTTTGTTCTGGCTTAGTGGGCATTACTTAGGTTTCTGCCGAGGACCCATCTCAAGAATACCAGCAACAAAAAATACATCTTCATGTGTACAAAAGACACATGTAGATGATACAGCTACATTTAATTACAAGCTGTCCCTGTCAAGGAATAAAAATGCATCTTTTGCAGAAATGTTTTTGTGATCATCCTAGAAGTACAGAGATAGAATACAAAGCAGTCACATGCAGTATGTTTTTGGTATCATTGGCCAAAATTCAATACTACCCATTGAGCATATTGTAATTCATGAGGACTGAGAAGAAACTAGACTTCTGCAAATCTATCCCATGACGGGAGATTTCAGCCTATCACAGGGCTTTTCACCCAGAGCAGATGAGATTGTATAAACACTAACAAAGTCAGTGGTGAGTGTAGGATGTGGTGGTGTGATAAGTTAAATGGAGGACTTTCACCTTGACAATTTTTGCACATTTGAAGTGCATGCTTCTGGTGTGTTGTTGTTGTTTTGGTTATTGTTGTTTGTTTTTTTGTTTGTTGGTCTTTTTATTTAGCATTTTTCATATTTCTGCTGCAGCCTTAAAACATATTTTACATAAAATTTGCATAACACAATTACATGCACAAAGAAGGGAGGGTGTGATCTGCACATTTCTAAGCGAGACTTGTATTGACCTTTCAGTTTACTCAAAATAAATCTTCCCTTACAGAATGTCATGCAAACTCAAAACAGGCCTACTAAACTAAGAACCACATATTGCAGTTGTTTAATAGTTTTGACTGTCCTTTTTCATCTTATAACTTGTAAGACATCTTGTCTCATTCAACAGGCAATATAAATATGTATTGCATATGAAAAGGGGAATTGACCTGATGTTAAAAAAAACTTGGAAAGAAGTAAAGCTTTGTGCTACCCACGTCTTGTCATCTTAACTTTTGTAAGGTTTAGCTAATATGTAGTGTGTTTGAATTTGGGTTACAATTATTTTCAGGTATGCCTTTTCATGGAGTGCGCTCTTTGGAGTTGCATATGTGTGAAAATTGATACTCTGTGTCAGTTTAAAGGGAGAAATAACATGTCTGTTTGGTGATGACTTGTTATAATGCTGACTTATTTGAAAATAAAAAGTCCAAATGCTCTGCAAAGAAAATGACATGTCAGCTATTTTCCCCCAACTTTTACTTTTTGCTCTGCTGGTTTGGAATACCTTTTTTGATTTTTGAAGCAACAAAAAGAAAAAGGTTATTTATATAGTTTTCTTCATGAGTACCCTTTTAGATTAGTGAACATTTACTGTGTCTACCTGTGTCATTAAAGGTACAATCGGCTTAGAAAAAAAAAAGTTTGAACAAGCCTGTTCACAAGCTTCTCTCAACCTTATTATGAAGATGGTTTAGTCTGTCCGGCATAAGTATGAGCAATTCGTTTCATGTCTTGCCAGGATACACTTCATTTGAGCCCGTATGCATGCAGCAGACCAGGGTCAGCATCTGGTCTAATTTAAAGTAACAAAGAAACATATGGTTTCAATACAATTGCCATAAAGACACGACTCTATATGACACCACTTTCTGTCAAAAGTCACAGTTGGTGTGGTGTTTACTGTATGCACAAGTCTGCTTTCGGTAATCTTCTGAATGCCTGCATGAATAAGCTACTAGCACCAGCTGTGCGATGGGTGAAGTCCAGCTAAACACATGGAAACTATTCAGATGAAACGAGAGCATCTTTAAAGCATTTTTTGTGAACCAGCCCAACTCTATGCATGGCTTTGAGGTGGTGATGTCTTGAGATGTGAGGGCTGTCAACGTACATTAGTAGAACAGCCAAGCATTTTACCACAATGCTGAGTACTGCAGATACTGTACATTTGATTTGATTGTGTAATATAGAAGCTAAAGTAAAAGTGAATCCGGAGATTTGCCAGTCAGATGGCTGTAAGATGTCATGCAAATCAAGTGCTTTGCACACAAAGCTAAACATTTGGGAGTAGAAAAACATGTGTCTATCAAGTAGAAATAATATCAGTCAGGCTCCGGATATTTCTGTATCACAGATACAATATATTGGTATAGGCATATATGTGATATGCATCAATATGAAAACTTTTTTACACAACATAATGCAGAAAGATGTCCCTGGGATCATTTAGAAAAGGTGTCTTCACATATTTTGTCCAGCACAGCGTGCAAAGCAAATGATTCACACTAAGTTGCAATCTAGTTTGTGAAATACATATTTAATACAAAATCCAGCATCAGCTGTGCTCTATGAGGCTGGATGCTATGCTTACATGAACACAGTGATAATGTTTAGCAGGTATAATCTTAGAATGTAAGCAAGCTGGCATTTTATTATTTAGCACTAAATACAGGGTAAAGTTAATGCCGGTGCAAATTAACCTTGCATCTATTTGGTCATAATCAAGATTACTGGGCAAACTGAAATTCCAGTGGCCCTAGATGAAAAGTTTAGAGATTCTTAGTTATTTCAATTCAGCCTGAGTTGGACACATTTATGTCAGTCATTCAGACATTTTACTAAAAACAAAAAATGTGAACCTCAATGTAAAGTAAGAAGACGTCTCAAAGAACCCTCCACTGAGCACCAGACCGGGTATCGTTGATTTTTGGAAGAAGGTGATTAGATTACTGAATTCAGTGTTAGGTATTCAAATGGAGCTGTCTTTTTCCACTTTGTTTCTTGGTGTGCCTCCAAAGGGAATATGTCCGAACGACGCATATTTATTCAGGATTATCCTTGCTGCCGCAAAAAAAGCCATCACTAAATATTGGCTCAAAAAAGACACTCCTCCAATGGATCTTCTGTTACAAGTAGTCGAACACATAAGAACAATGGAACTTATGACCTTCAGCCTCCGCCTACAACATCACA
>OMNN01097240.1:13296-30358 GCA_900302755.1 Chromis chromis
GATAGCTTTCAAAATCTCTCTCTCAAATTTGGACTTGGTAAACATGACTTCTTCAGGTATCTGCAACTCCGTCAGTATTTTGTAAAAGAAATACAATGTGCCCTGACTGAAAACCCCTCTAACTTGGTTCAGATTTTTGTAGATATCTATAAAGGGTCTAGTAATAAAAACATTGTAGGAAAAATCTATAAGATTCTAAGCTTAACCGATAACAAAACTTATCTTCATATGAAAAAACAGTGGGACAAAGATTTAAAAGTCGAGATACTTGAGGAAGTATGGCTAGAGGGATGGAAATCTCAAGATTGTACCACTAACTTGCTCACATGGAGAGATTTTTGCTGGAAAAGCCTAGTTTTTTAATCACACCTGTACGGAAATCAAAAGCTCTGGCTGTTCAGCTTTCCTGCTGGAGGGATGTGGATCTGTCCAGGCGGATCAGTTCCATATATTCTGGTCATGCCATTGTTGATTTTTGGAAGAAGGTGATTAGATTACTGAATTTAGTGTTAGATATTCAAATGGAGCTGTCTTTTTCCACTTTGTTTCTTGGTGTGCCTCCAAAGGGAATATGTCAGAAAGACGCATATTTATTCAGGATTATCCTTGCTGCCGCAAAAAAAGCCATCACTAAATATTGGCTCAAAAAAGACACTCCTCCAATGGATCTTCTGTTACAAGTAGTCGAACACATAAGAACAATGGAACTCATGACCTTCAGCCTCCGCCTACAACATCACAAGGGGGAAAAATACTGGCAAAGATGGGACTGTTTTATGCAATCTGTGGACGGTGACAATGTTGACAAGATGTGAAATGTACCTGTGACTCTCTTTGGTTCTTTTGTTTTCTGTATGTTTTGAAAAAAACACCCCACTTTCTAAATGAACTGGAATATTCTTGGTATATCAGTCTCTTAAGATATTTGTATTTAATATACCATACCATTCACACTGACAGAGCGCAATATCTCTGCTATATTATGATTTGCTTTAGTTTTTCTCAGTTACCACCAATACATGGCATTAAAATGTACTGTTGCTCTTTTCTTCACATAGATTATAAACCAAAAAAGGTGTCAGTTAAATAAAAAGAAAAGGCATAATATTCATGCCGATTTGATGCACTGGTCACATGTTTTTGATCATAATATGACTAAGACGATGACTAATACTCTCATTTTGATTAAGATTATTATTGCTCCAAGACACAACATCTTTCCAATTTTGGGTTCTGTGTAAAGCCAGTAAGTAAAGCACACACAGCATTTTTTGACAGAAGCTGGAACATGTTTTTAGGTTTAACTCATATTTATCAGATGGATTCCAGATCGTTCAGCACTGATTCTTACATACACACACAATGAAAAAAGTGAAAAGTCCCACAGGGTTCTGTCCTAGGAAAGATACTAACAACCTTGCAAATGCTCTCCTTAAACATATTATCAAGAAACACTGGATCAGCCTTCTTTGCTATGCAGATGATACTCAGCTATATTTATCTATGTAGGAAGATGACAAATAATTTATTCAAACCTCAAGCATTTCTTAAGGACACAAAGCCCTGGATCATTTTCTTTTTCTAAATTCAGACAAAAGTGAAGTTATTGCATTTGGAGCTAAAACAGGTCTCTAGAAAGGCCTTCGTTCACCTGTGCAATATTGTCAAAATTAGAAATATTCTGTCTAAGCTGGACTATTGTAACTTATTATTATCAGAATGTCTCAATAACTTCCTGATAAACTTCCACTTGATCTAAAATGTTGCAGCCAGACTTCTGACAGGAACCAGCAAGAGAGATCACATTTCTCCCTTATTAGCTTCTCTTCATTGGCTCCATGTAAAATCCAGAATATCATTTAAAATCCTTCTCCCAACATATAAAGCCCTTAATGACCAAGCTCCATTGTATGTTAAAGACCTTATTGCATCATAGTATCCCAATAGAAAACTCTCAGACTGCAGGCTTGCTTGTGGTTCCTTGAGTTTTAAAAAGCAGAATGGGAGAAAGAGCCTTCAGTTATCAGGCTCCTCTCCTGTTGAATTAGCTCCCAGTTTGGATTCAAAGGCAGACAACCTCCCTACTTTAAAGAATGAGTGAAAACTTTCCTTCTTGATATAACTTTATTGTTAGTGCTTGCTCAGGTGACCCTGAACCATCCCTTAGTTATGCTGCTTTATGCCTAGACTTCCCATGATGCACTCAGCACCTCTACCATACTATCCTCTCTTTCTTTAAACGTATATACATTTATATGCAACCATTGCATGTCTCTAAGTTTGTGTCTTCTCTCTCTAGTATTTGGTGTTTTGTTCTCTCTGCAGTATCTCTGGCTGCACGTTTCTGATCTATAGTTGCTGGTCTCACCAAACCCCCTATTGTTTATTGCTTTCTTATGTGCTGTTTGTCTGTTTTCAATCTTCCTCTTCTCTCTCCCCTTTACCTTCACCTCAATCGGTCAAGGCAGATGGCTGTCCTTCCTGAGCCTGGTTCTGGAGGAGGTTTCTTCCTGTTAAATGGGAGTTTTTACTTCCCACTGTTGCCAAAGAATTTGCTTTAAGGGGATCTTTGGATTTGTTGGATTTCTCTCTATAATTTTGTCAGGCCTTCACCTTACTATGTGAAGTGCCTTGAGATAACATATGTTGTACATTTTGTGATATATAAATAAAACTGAAGTAAACTAAATTCCGCTATGGCTGAGTTGGTGGTGTGTCGTCTGAGGCTCTTGGATATATCTACAAGTTCATGCATGCAAAACCCCGGCAGTCTTCAGGATTTACTGGCAGGCCCTCACTTAACTGTCACTTCTGCTTATGTTTTGGTTTTAGCCTGGAGGCGAAGTGACAGTCCATTTCTTGTGAGGATTTCAAGAAAATGTGATGACCAGTCAGGAAAGGAACATCAGCAAATCCTCTCAGTGTGTCACATCAAGAGCTGTGTCCATTTAGTTAAGGTTAATCCCCTTCACAATGACATGGTGACCAGCTTACCTTCGCTAATCTTTTGACCCGTTGTGGTTGATGACACAGACACACATTGTGCGATGCACACACTGACAGTTTGTTTATACTGTGGCTCACATCTGGGGCAAGACTTTCTTTAGCCACAGCCTGAGGCAACACAGTGCAACCTGTAATTATCTGCTTAATACCAAACGTTGCAAAAACTCCCAGGGGGCCTAAATGGTGGACAAGAACAAAGAGCGGGTGAACCTTTATAACAAATGCCTCTTGTCCATGCTCGCATGCAAATTCAGGTCAAACAATGATCTTTGTTGGAGACTGAGGCTCTTTCTAGAGTTAAATCGCAGGCTGCACTGGACAATAGAGGGAAGAGAGGGAATCCCCTTGTCTTGAATGTGTAGAAGAGGCAGTGGTGGAATGTGGTCAGCTGGACATGGATCAAAAGCAACACTCTCTGCAGACCAAGATAAAGGTTCAGGATTTAAGCTTGACTGAATGCTCCTCACTGGCTGATTAAGGGAGTAAAATACCTTGGAAAAAAAAGCCGTAACTCTTTCCTTTAATATGAGCTAGTTACTGTCCACTGATATGCAGTACAGTTAAGAAAATAGCATTATCATGATTGAGTGGGGAAGTGATTGTGTCTGGGAGTTTATATGGGACTGAATAAATAGCTTGGAGTTTATTGTAGAGGGAGGAAACTGGCACATGGCACAGCAGACAAAACAGCAGATAAACACTGTAGAATGTCAATTAATAACAATAGAAAACCTGTTTTCTGATAATCTTGAGCATCAGTTCTATAATCACATGCAAAAGGATGTCATTTAGAAGCATTTATGAGTTAAGATGGCAACAAATTAATGGTGTTGAAAAGACCCATAAGTGATGATGCTCTTCTCACAGGTTACCAGGCATTTGCTTTGGATTTTCTGTAGTTTTTTTTGGAGCGACTGTTATTTTAGTATGATGGTAGTTTTTATTTATGGTTTCCAGGGTGTTGCATGCATAATCTGTCTGAGGTTGTGTTCAATCACCCATACAGATCCAAAGCAGATTGCTTACTGAATTGTACTTAAGTACTCGTTGTCATAGGCCAAAATAACTGCTCTAAGGATCAATGCTGTGATTGCATTTACGACTCTGATTATGACTATTATTATAATTATGACTCTGATTTGAGATACTGTTTTCAGATACCTTGCTAACATCATCTACTCGGCACACATTCTGCTTTCTTTCAGAAGAATTCATGCTGAACTTTGCATAGTTCAGGCCTGTTTGTCATGTTGTCTGGCAGTGTCTGATGTAATGAGATACATAAGAACTCACAACACCAGCATTCATGCTCCCTCAGTTCATTTGGCTGGCCAGCCTGTCTGAACTGGGTCCAGCTTTGGTTAGTAAATCTCAAGAGAGTCTCGCTGGTATAAATAACACCAGCCAAACCACCCACAGAGATGAGTCCCAACCAGGGAGAAACATCACCATTGTAGCCAGTGTTAATAAAAACAATATGTTTATAGCTCAACTTGACAGTGTAAATGAGTTTGGAATGATGTTGTGGCAACCATTTCTAAAAATTTCAGTTTGGCTTGAATTGCATTGAAGAACTGTTTTAAAGCTACAGTACAGGATGGTGGACACGCTCTAATAACTGCCAAACTGCACTGATTCAAATAAAACTTACATGCTTGGAAACTAACTTTCTAAGCTCTGTGTATT
Source organism: Chromis chromis (assembly GCA_900302755.1). NCBI lineage: Eukaryota > Metazoa > Chordata > Actinopteri > Pomacentridae > Chromis > Chromis chromis. The sequence continues at coordinate 17,989 of OMNN01097240.1, forward strand.
AAGTTCACAGTGCTGTATTTTATTAGATATGACCTCAGATTTGCTGTTAATTTTGAGAAATACAGTAGAAGCCTGAGCTGAACGGCTGCAGTCCATCTTAAACAGCTGTGATGCATTATCATTCAAGAGCCTGCCTCAAAGGTATTCTGTTCTCCATTTTATGATCTATTGTGACAGATGTGCACAATCAGAAAAAGGAAGCATTCTTTTCTACTGAGGACATGCAGCGGCTACAAGGGGTACAAAGACTGTCAGTGGTCAAATATTGATATTGATTTACATCCAACATCCTACGCTGTCTGCTGTTGACCAGCTTTAACTTGTTTCCTTGATATTTTCAGACATCTTGGACAAAATGACCTATATGCAATACAAAGCAATGGCCAAACATAGTGGGAGGATTTACTGAAATAATAAGAAAAGCTGAAAGTTTATGACATTTGTTCCCAAAGCTTCATGTCCAAGGTGCTCTTAAGCATCCACATCTGCCAAATGGTCCCAGTGTTAACCAGTGTGAGGTCTTTGAAGCTGCTGCACTTGTGTTTACCCTGGAACGGCCTGCTCTTGGTCGGGGCATCAAGCTAAACAAGGAAGGGGCTAAAAACAGAGTCCTTTGTGGGTCTGTGAGATTAAAACAGCAGGCTACTGAGAACTGATTGTATGAATAGCATGTCTGCTGTGGTTAGCGACTAGGACCTGTCCAGATCCAAAAGAGGTGTCAAGTCCCTCTCCTTCTCTACTATTTCCTCCTCAAACATTCAGTGTCTCTTGTCTGGTGCTGAGACAATACTGTCTTTGTGTGGGATTCTCTCCTGTTAAAGTCTGCACAAGGTCTCATACAGATAACCCATCTTAAAAGCCTCATACAGAACAAAACTACTACATCATTTCTTCAAGTCCCTTCTGCCAGGAGTAAACATAGTTGTATTCATCCATTCATTTAGTAGAGAGGAACTCCAGATATGTTTGTAAAGGGAAGAGGGCACATAAATAGTGTGTCAGATTTCAGGGTTAGGCCTTTTTCTTTGTATTTTATGACATCCAAGAATTTAAAACAGGCCCATTTCTACAGTATGTGAATGAGCTTAGGTTCAGTTTCACAAATGAGTCATTTAATGAACCTGTAGCTTATAACTTGGAAGTCTCAAAACAACACTTTTGCAGACAGTCATGCTGAAAACATCTCGTATAATCTCGTAGGACAATGAACCGAGTGTTTCTGAATCCAACGTAGATCTCTTCTGTCAGCTCAATGAAATCATAAACTCTGACTCACGGCTGCTCTTCATAGCAACAGTAATATTTAAATAACAGGGCTCTGAAATAATGTCTGCATCTTTATCTGATCTGGGGATCTCGGTGTTTAAATGCATTAAAACACTCCTTTCCTTCTTCTCTGTCATAAAACCACAGAACCCCACAGGTGAATAGAAGATGTTGCCCAACACCTGATGAGCTGATTGGGCAACATCTTCTGTTCATGACTTACAGCAGTGTTTCTAGTCATGCTGCAAAAACACTCAAATAAAGGAAGACATGATCGAATGCACATTGAAAACAAAACATGCATGTCATTTTTAAAAGGTTCACACGGGGACTTTCTTTCTGGAATGTCACCACAGCTGATTAATGCATGCACCACTCCCAATTAAACATGACTAAACAAAACCTCCTGGATTTGAACTTGTTTTCCAAAGCTTGCATTCTGGCAAAATATCAGGAAAAAAAATTCAAAATGCTTTGTCTCTAGAAGCTGCAACACATTATAATAGTTCCCACAGTTCAACCCATAATGTTTAAACAACCAAGAAACCCCCAAAAATAATAATGCAAGCCTTAAGCCTTATGAAATCCATTAAGCCGTAGCACAAAGGATTTGTTAACTTCATTTGTCAGCATGTACACATATTTACAGGGAGTGTTCTAAATACAGACATCTGCTTCTCTTCATTAATGCAAAGTTTTTTCGAAGTCCAAATAAACGTACAATTCCAAACAGAGCTAGAGTGACCTATATATGTATGAAAGAGAATAATTGTGGGAGATCTATACTGAGAGATCTGTGAATTTTTCCCCTCAAGCATTAATAAACTGAGCTTAAAAACATTAAACTGACACAGACGCACAGTCTGAAAAGGAAATGGCAACGTAGCCTTCAGACAATGCATGCTGAAAAGAGACTTGCAGACAGCCTATGCACAGACATTTTCCACCCAAACACTTGGCTATAGCTCTGTTTTGAAAATACGCTGCAAAGTCTCTGTTGAGTTTGACCCACTTTTGTGATACAGAGATAATAAACACGTCGAGAATAAAGCTCACAGCTCCATGACAACTCTCAGAGTCTTGACTTGCTGACTGAAGCAAAAATAAAACTCATTTGCAGATGTCTATAATTACTCACATTTTCAAGATGAATCAAAATGAGTTTCTTATTTAGATTTTTTCCTGTCTGCCTCAGTAGAAAGTTGGTAAAAATGTAGCATTTGGAGCAGTGGGCATATGTGATGTGTTGTTTGAGGCAGGGGAGGGAGCTACTGATCACTGTCTCATGGCTGTCAGGAGGAGAGACGCAGCTTTGACCCAGTAAAACCAGGTCGGGATGTATACTGTAAGCCAAATTTGGACACTCTCTCACAGTGTATTTACAGTGTTTCAGACAGTGAACACATTAAGATATATGCATGCAAACTCCACACTGTGACTAATCAGCATATCTGAGTGACCTGAAAAGCTGAAAGGTCATAAAGAGTTGGTCTGTGAAAGTATGTGGCTGTTAATGTGTCTCATCTTGCGACTTAAAATTGCTATCATCCATACTTTTTTATTAACTATGGATCAAATAAACCCATGAAAAAGATCACCTGATTCTGAATGGTCTCCCTCTGCTCTAAGGAACATTTTTGTAGCTTTCATGTTGTTCATTCTCACTGCTCTCGTGAGCATTAGGTGGTTTTTGACCCAGAATCTCCAGTAAACCATCTGTACAGTGACTGTTCAGCACCAGACAGCTAAAGCTACTTGCTTGTGATTATTTAGCAGCTGAAAGAGTTTATTTTTTTATTTTTTTACCCCTGAAGCTGGTAAACAACAAAACAGAGAGCTGGTGTTGGATATTGCTCTTAATTAAGAAAGACATAATCTAAATGGCCTGTTCTACCTTGTAAACACTAAATCTGCAATCAGTCACATGTTTATTTCAATTAAACAATAACAGTTGGTATTGCTAACATTTCAGATGCATGTTTTGACAAGATGAGAGCGAATCCAGAACCCAAGAGCAGCTCTCATACATACTTCAATGATTTGCATTAACTTGAATAAACTTTGCATACTGCAACAGACACTAAGAAATACTATCTGTGCTGCACTAGATCACCTTGTTTATAGTACATTGAAAAGAAAAAAAACACACATGCTGCTGGAAGGCCTTTAGAAGAAAGTACTTGACCTTGCTAGTGAATGAGTGACTTTTGGTTGTCCTTGTCACACAGTAACTAAATGCAAATACAATGCACACCAGCAAAGCCAAGGATCTGGGTTTTGTATTATTGTTGAGTGTTTATTTAAGATAGAAACTCCTGGTCATGCACAGTGCAGTAATCTAATAATTTAGACTCTGCAGACTCATGGCTGCTCAAGGTTGGGGTGGTCACTGAGGAAATCATCACTCATGCAATAAGTAAAACAAACAGCTCGGGCTGTAAAAGCTGCTCAAACAAGTGCTGCAGTGGATGTGAAGGAGGGAGCAAAGTACAGTAGTGGCCACGATGAGCAGCCAAGTCTGGATTCCTTTAAACATCCTTCTTTCCTGCTCTCTGTAAAACTATCACTTATCTGGCTAGCTTGAACAGATGTTGAGGGTCTGACTGATTCCCATATAAAGAAGAGAGATACATTCAGGTTATGGAAAGCTGAAAACAGAGGAGATTGAATGCTTTAGTTTACCAAACAGCTGTTACTCTAGCCAGCCTTTAGAAGTACAAGCATACATTATTATGATCTTGCACTCATTTAACAAATTTCGCAGCCGAGGCAACAAGTAAATAAAAGTTCAAAGAAGCCACATCCTCCTACGAAAACCCATCGTCAGTCGAACATGTTCCCATCTTGCGGCTCACTCATCCTCATTAATTAGATTCTGTTGTGACTGGGATTAGACTGGTCCTCTCCAGTCGTAAAAAGCTCTGTGGTTTAAACTTTTTAAAGGGCCCAACACTAAACTGCAGAATTCCATTATGCGCACATGCAAAGCAGTCGGATAATTTATACGCCAACACACTCTCCACTTGCTGAAGTATGTGCCATCGGCATCAATTAAGTCCCAATCAAAGGACTTAAAAAATGCAAAACGAAAGACAATGTGCTTGTCTTTGTCACTCGGCCTTTGTCAGTGTGCACTCGCTCAAAAAGCTTGAGATGCTTTGGGCTGTCGATGTGAAACAGTCCCACCAACTGTGCTCGGGATAACAAAAAGCTTTGGAGAGTGCAGTTACATTAGTTATGTGCTGCCTTTGTATGTCACAAAGATACGGTTTCATAAAAAAGAGTACAAAGAATATGAATCAGTACCGTGCAAGGTGTTGTGCAACTAAAAGAAAAAAGTAAAATGTGTTTAAACTCGACTTACAACATATCAGACTTCCAAAACTTCACTCACGCATGATCAGCAAAGCCACAGAGAGAAACAAAGTCACTTGTGCAGACCAGAAACTCACACTCTGAGTTAGTGGGTCAGTGGAGCACTTTAACTCTGAAACCAGAAAGTAACAAAAAACAAGAAAGACACCCAAGAGAGAAACTTAGATGTTACTTTACCATGTTTGCAGGAGTTTCTCCTCTATCAGGCAGAAAGTTTTTTCATTTTTTGGTCCTGATAATCCTCTCCAGACAGCCTCTCTTGGCTCTGTGCTAGGAGACTTGCCATGTTCAGTACATCAACAACAGAAGTTGGCTGAAGTACATCCACATGACAGTGAGTTGTCTTGATTGAAAAGTAATTAAAGTCAGTTCCATTCTTCACAGACTGTCCACAAGTCTGAGTGTGCTGCACAGAAAGATTGTCAAGCTGCCTGTTGATTCCTTTAGCTCTTCTTTAACTTCTGTTTCGCTTCTCCGGCTACTCCGGAGTGTTTGGGGGAGAGAGAGGGAGAGAGAGAGGGAAGGAGGGAAGGGGAGAGTGTCTGAGAGGGGGAGGAGAAAAGCGTTCCCTTTCAGAGGAAATCCCCCTCGAGGCTTTTCAGAGTTTCTTTGCACTCTCTCAAACACACAGGCTTTATCACACACCCAAGCACACCCACAGACACAATATGCCACAAATGGAAACACAAAGCCTTCACAGAAACACTTGCTGAACGTACAGTGTCTGTTTCTGTCTGCAGTGTCAGAATTTCAACTTTCCTGCTCTGTCCGTCCCACTCTGTCATGCATGTAAACATACACATGCATGAGCACTCACAGATGCAAGCATACTTCTTTGGCCCAGAATCAGAGAGCTGCAAGAAATCCAGACCCTCGTTTGTGGCCCCTTTCTTTCTATTTTAATCACTGGGAGCTTTTAGAGGGCTAAGTCGGCCTTTCTTCTCCCTCCCTGCACCTCATAGGCTTCCACTGTCTGTTCCAGGCTTTCTCATTTCCTCTCTTCGGCAATTGTCTTCCGGCAGACTGCCCAGTGTTTAACTCATATCAAAGGGAGAGACAGCAGAGGGGCTTCCCTGCAGAGTCCCAGCCAAGCAGCAGCAGCAGGCATGTGAATAGTGCTGCTATACCTCCACTTTCAGTCTGAGGAATGTAAGGCTACGCCCTCTGGACTACATTTTACATCTGGAAATGGAAGATGTATCGAGTATGAAACCCCTGGAACTGCTGCTTCAAGAAGTGATTCATCACCGAGACATTCCTTGAGGAAAAAGATTGACAGGCCACCGTTTATTTCTGCGGGCTGAAGGCCAGAGATTGAATATGAGAGTGGTGGTTTAGACAAGCACCTCACAGCTGGCCTCGACCTCTGTCTGTTTGTTCATTCAAATTCCAGAAATTACATGAAAGGCCACGAATATCTTCATCATAATGAGAAGAGGCAGTATATATTTCTTTTTAATTAAATGTTCAGGTGAAGCTGCGGCATAGAAATATGAAAAGAAACCCTCGCTCCAACTTTCTCAATATCTGCGGTTTCCCACTGCAGAAAGTGCAGTCTCTTGAACATTCCTTGCATGTTTTTCTTTCACAGAAAGAAAGCAATGCTAATTTGTCTTTCACCCTAAACCACAAAACTATGTAGGTGACGTTCTTCAAATGTGGTACACAATTTCACTCGCTGGCTTTCCTTTTTGCTTTTTTCTCTCCTCTTTCTGACTTTCTTTGTGGAAAACAACTTGTGTTTTTAATGTGGGCTTTTGTTTCATGACAAAGAAAGACAGAAATAGCTGTAATTTAAAGCCTCTGACTTTTTCTTGCCTCTTTATTGTGATGTGCTTCTGAAACACTTTCTACAAATCTGTATGGTCTCTTTCGCTGTTTGGGATTTTATTACACAGTTTGCAAAAATACAAAAGTCAAGCAAGAGACTGAAAAAAAGGAAAGGATAACCTAATTTGCTAGCTAATACTAATTCAACTGGATTCAGTGTACCTAATGTTGATATTTGTAACTAGAGATGGATCAAAACCATATTCTTGAGGCCAAGAATGATTTTGAATCCTAAATCTAACAGGTTTTTTGGGGGGACAGGTGTGAACACAACACTGACATGCTCTCACTTTATAAAGCAGATATTGCAAATATGTTCACAATAAACATGTCATATGGAAAAAATGTCATGAAATAAAACACTCCAAGAGTTGTGCCCAGATATATTTTGCATTTGAGTCAGATAATCAGGGACGTGTTATCGACAACCAAAATCCAGTACACAAACTGTATCAGAGAACATTTTAAGCGAAAGTAGGAAACACCTCAAACTCATCAAAACACCACAAAAACATGTACAAAGTGTGACTTCTCAGTCATTGTCATCATCATGCTCATGTCCATTGTTGGTTTGCAAATTGTTACAGCTGCATCTGCAGCACAACAGTAAAAATGCTCCAGACACAACATTCACAAAGAATAAGACTACTTGAGGTGAACATAATGTTAGATAATGTTTGTAGACTATAACTACTGTTCAGTCTGTCTATGTGTTAGAAGGCAGGAGTTTTTTTAAATTAAAAAAAATATGTTAAATAATGTTAAAATACATTAATTTGCTAGCTTTTTTGCAATCAAATTTGGTGTCAAGAACAAGTATATTTTATTGTGACATGAGCAAAAAGTTGTGCATTCACACACCCAGGAGATATATGGCAATGTTGCTATTCATTTGTTTATCTTGTATCTTTCTGACTTTGTATATTGTTTGGTGCTGGGCAAGTGTAACAGTGGTGGTGTAGACCTCACAGCTGGCTCAACCTCTGTTTGTTTATTCAAATTCTAGAAATTACATGAAAGGCTATGAATATCTTCATCATTATGAGATAAGGCAGTATATATTTCTTTTAATTAAAAATTCAGGTGAAACTAAGGCTCGCAATATGAAGAGAAACCCTCGCTTCAACTTGCTCAATATCTGTGGTTTCCCACTGCAGAAACTGCAGTCTCCTGTCAGTTCCATGCATGTTTTTCTTTCATGGAAAGAAAGCAATGTTCATTTATATATGCAAACTTTGTATTTCCATGCTAATGATATATATATACAAAAGAAGCTATTTAATAAAGCTATGTAAAATATTATTAAAATGCATTAATTTGCTATCTTTTTCTATGATTTATTTTATGTGTGTTTGTTTGCTTATCAAGAATGAGTGGTATTGTATTGTGACGTTAGCAAAAAGTTGTGTATTCACACCCTGGAGACATGTAGCAATGTTACTATTCATTGTTTATCTGCTCACTTTCTAACTTTGTAAATTGTTTGGTGCTGTTTTGGTGGGGTACAAGTGGTTTATCAGAGTGTTTTTCACTTTCTGTCCGTTAGCTTAGTCTATAAACGATGCAAATGAGCATCCCTGAGAGTGAACCTAGCTGCCGTGTCAGATGATAACTGTCTGATGTATTGTCACGATTGGACCTATTGTTGATATAATGGATATAATACTGCAGTTTTAAAAAAGTAATAATCCAAAAAATCTCTATTGGCATTACTGTTTCTAAAAGACCTCCAACATATTTATTATTAGATCTATTGTTAACTTAACATAGTAGACAATACAACACATCTGAGATAAGCAAAACCTGGCCTCATTGTCAAGGTCCAGACCAATCTAGGCTGTCTTCCCAGCAGAAACGTGACAGTGGAGCTGGGAGCATGCAGGATGAAAGCAGGCCACACTAACACTAACCCTGCTTCATGAAAACCAGATGGGCTGTCCATCTAAACCTGTGATGGTGGGGGGTTTGAGGGGAAGCTCTGTGTTGCTTCGTGAGTCAGTGTATGCAGAGATTTGATACACATAACACATGTAGGTTTACACACAGCGAAGCAGACAAAACTAGACAGAGAAATGTACACAGAGATACGCGGAGATAGAGAGTTCCGGAGATAATGCCTCGGCCGGGAAGTCTGGAGTACACACACCCACATCGTTAGGCAACTGTATAAACATGCACATGTATTGCAGTTTCTTAAATACAGACATAAACACACACATTTGCACACACTTACAAACACAAACACAGCAGGACGAGCTCCTGAGTGCTCCGTCTTCCCTTCCTCCCTCTGTGTCTAATTCCTTCCCAGTGAGCTGGAGACCCCCGAGGCAAGCGAGCAGGACCCCTTCAGTGATTTACTTCGAACCAGCAAATGCCCGCATAACCCCCTTTGCACACTTAGACACAGCAGCATACAGCCTCGACAGTCTATAAAGCATGACTCACAGTGAGTGTGCACACAAATAACACCGTTAAAGAATGGGGAAAGCACCAACTCTCCTCTGAGCCATCTACCCCCCTGCATCACTTCTTGGATCAATTACCTGACTCCATTTACTCTCCGAGCCTATATTCATTAACTTTAAGTGTCACAGGTTGTTTTCATTTTAACACAGTGGAAAAAAGCTATCTCAGCACTGATAATTCAGTCTTGGAATGGGCCCAAATTTTTTTACAGCATCTCAGTGACATTAATATGAAGTGTTCTGTCTCAGTGATGAATGTCTGAATAGCTTTCCGTTGTAATCACTCCCATCTCGATGGGACGAGATGAAAGCAGGAAGGAAAAGACAAAGGGGTGATCTGTCTCTCCCTTGTTTCACTTTCCCAGAGTGAGCGACCTTATCAGCGTCTGGAGATCTGCTGCTGTGACTGTGACATAATTTCCTGCCCGACCTCAGCCTGTCAGGATTAGTTGGGGCCCGACGGCTCGTGATTTAGACATTTGTGCTCATTCAACAAGCAGGAGAAATAGAAGTCCTGGCTTCTTCTCCATCAATATCTGTCTTCACCACAGATGTGTTTTTGTGTGAGGTATTTCTGGTTTCTTCTAAGAGTGGATTTAGGGCATGTTTTGAGTAGCGCGTCAGACCTTGTGGCACTAAAGACAAAATAAGCGTCTCGTGAAGAAAAGATGTTCATTCAAGGACATTCCAGGTGTCAGTGGGTGGGACTCAGTACATGCTTTGGTTGTGTCTTTCATTGTTCATTCAGGTGCAGTTGAATGATACACTTTGACATCCCCAAATGTTCATTTTCCCGTGTAATTGTAAATCCATCAGTCCATCGAGTTCTACATATCACGCTCCATTTTTTATGGCTAATAAAAGACAGGACAGAGGCGCCTCCAACACTCTAAATTGCTTTCCATCTGTCCCACTTTAATAGATTTGTTCCCACAGAGGTTTTATAATGAGACATCACATTTTAATACTGTGAGGAGGCCTCGCTGGGATACAAATACATCCTTCTTGAAGCCAATTGTCATTCTATAACGATGCCTTGCTTCTTAAAGAAACACTATGTAATGAGAATGCTGTTAAGACAAAAGACTAAATAGTGTGTGACAAAGAAAATCCATTTAAAAACAGCTCATCATTTATTATAGGCATATTGGCTGGTGAAATTGTAAACATTATGCTAACAATACAGCAAACCACTTCATATATATGGCATAGTAAGACTCATTATAATCTTGTGTTGGTGCCTATGGTGCAGCAGTTCCGATATCCTCTTGGTCATGCACTCCACAACCCAGATAATATTGTCCTCATGTTTTTATATCACAAAATCCTGTTTATACCAAATCCACAATATGAACTTCAATCCCTTTGGGAAAACAATGTGCTTCGCCAATGAATACCACACAGCTGCAATCGAGGATATAGCCTGAATCTATCTGTGTGAGAGCTTAGGAGATCAAATGCTGAGAATAATGGAGCAGGCATGCTCAGCAGGAGAGGAATGATGCATTAAAGACCTCTCAAACTGGAAACATCTTGAAAATGAGAGAGCGTACTTGCTCTATATTCTTTCTTTAGGCTTTAACCGGACAATCAAGTGGGTCATTTTATGTGGAGTGTTTGTGGTTTAGTGATATCACATCAATTTATAGCGCAGTAACTGATGACTGTGCAATAGGCTTCTTTACAGTAATTGTTTCTCCAGAGATGCTTTTGGGAATTCAAATTAAAAACTTTCCATGTCTGTGGAATATGCGCAAGCTTTTGGTTCACAGAAAGAAGTGAAGGCTTTAGAGGCTATATTGATTATTATCATATGTGAAAGTCTTATGGTGGACCCACTGAGCAGTTCCACATGTTTTGGTTGGTCCATTTCTGTCCTGGTGTATTTTTCTGAGAGCCACAGCGCTGAGAGGCTTTAACCTCAGCTGGCCACTGCTGGGTGCTATTCCAGTGTAGGAAGCAGGTGTTAAATTCACAACAGCACCCAGAGAAAAAAAATGACTGCAAGCTGATGCACAAGAATGTGGGAAGCTGGAGAGTCTGGCTCAAAACTTTTTTTTTTCCCCCTCTTCTCCTATTCAGAATGAAATCATACCAACAGTCATGCTGGTGACCCAATGAGGCTATAATGCTCATTGCACAATAGAAAACAAAATTTATAGCCAGAAAACACTGTAAATGGAGACGTCGTTGTGCTTAGGCCTACACAAAGTTGGCTCAAGAGGAGAACATAAAGCCTCTTCTCAGAATGTATTTCTGAACTGCATTGCTGACAAACATTCAGTTTGCTGTGTTGTTATGTGTTTGCATAGAAAAGTGAACCAAATACAAAGTTCCAATATCTCATACTGGGACTATAATTAAGAAGCTGCAGAGTAAGCATTTTCAGACTCAGCTGCTCATAATTACAGTTTGAATAATAGGAAGAAAAGACAGAATACTGTACTTTGTCAGCCTCAGGTGTTTTTATCTTTTCTTAGCGCTGATATACTCTACCATGCTAACCCACATTTAGTTAGCATGATAACAGGTATTGAATGCCAAGATGCTGTAAGTATTTTTATGTGGCGACTGTTACCACGGGAAATGCATGCAAACTGCAAATTAGCATGTAAAGTTAATGCATTATGTTACCATGGTAACTTTGCTTTACACTCGTGTGGTCTTATCTAAGTAATTATTTTAACCGCTACTTACTCTTGAGTAAGTACTTGTTACTATAAAGTAGCACTTTTACCTGGGTACTCTTGACTTTTTTACAAACCTCTGGTAATATCAGAGGAGAGACCTGTCACTCGCCAGAAAAGGAATCTATGGGAGAATTCCTTAACACCAGAGATGACGGCTGTATGACACTTGTCCCGTCTTTCCCTGTATTCTTACATAGTCAGACGTACACCGTACATACAGCTACAACATTCTGACCACTGACAGGTGAAATGAATAACATTGATCATATTGGTACTGTGTGGTGTTCTGCTGGAAAACCTTTTTTGGCATCCATGTTGATGAGACTTAGACACCCAAATAAACACTGTCCCAGAACAAATAAACTCCCTCATGCAAATGGAAATCCCAAATGTCACTGGCCTACCCCCACAGGAAAATGCACCCCACCACATGGCAAAAACATCAAACAATCAGGAACATCTTGAGGAACATGACAGTCGCCCAAGATGTTGATTTGACCTCCAAACTTCCTAGTCCCCATTGTGATCAAGCATCAACAGGATGCAGTGGAACAAGTTTGATTGACAGAGGCCCCACTGCACAAGCCAGAGTACCCAAAGGATCCACTGCCAACATCCTGGTGCCAGACCCCATAGGACACCCTGAGAGGTCCTCTTGTCCATGCCCAATGGTTCAGAGCATTTTTGACCACATAAGGGGGACCAACACAATATTAGGCAGGTGGTCATAATGTTATGCCTGAT
>OMNN01097241.1:0-18352 GCA_900302755.1 Chromis chromis
ACCTAATATTGTGTTGGTCCCCCTTATGTGGTCAAAAATGCTCTGAACCATAGAGCATGGACAAGAGGACCTCTCAGGGGGTCCTATGGGGTCTGGCACCAGGACATTGGCAGTAGATCATTTGGGTACTCTGGCTTGTGCAGTGGGGCCTCTGTCAATCAAACTTGTTCCACTGCATCCTGTTGATACTTGATCAGAATGGGGTCTAGGAAGTTTGGAGGTCAAATCAACATCTTGGGCCATTGTCATGGTCCTCAAGATGTTCCTGATTGTTTTTGCCATGTGGTGGGGTGCATTTTCCTGCAGGGGTAGGCCCCGCATTTGGGACATTTGGGATTTCCATTTGCATGAGGGAGTGTGCTTGTTCTGGGACAATGTTTATTTGGGTGTCTAAGTCTCATCAACACGGATGTTAAAATCCAAGGTTTTCCAGCAGAACACCACATAGTACCAATATGATCAATGTTATTCACTTCACCTGTCAGTGGTCATCATGTTGTGGCTGATCGGTGTATAAATATATTAGCAGTAACACCAACATCTACGTTCTTGTCTTTGATAAATAATTTGTATGGGTTTTCCTAAAGCTGCGGGACGAGATAGGTGCCGAAAATCATGTTGGAAGAATCTAATATAAGAATAAACCCATGCAATAACAATAATTAGTATCTTTCATTTGTATGCATACTGCATGCAACAGTACGTACTTTGTAAGGGCAGTGTCAGTCTGTCTTTGCTGGTTGAGTCATTTTATGGCAGTTTTCTCAGACTTTTGTACTGAACCGATGTGATTTAGTTTTAAAACTGACCCATTATTGAGTCAAAGAGCTTGTTAGGTTGTTTGGATTAGATGTCTGTCATTAGTCCCTTTTTGGTGCCTCTGGAGTCTTTCTGAAAACATCCTCATCCTGCTACAGATGTAGATGGCCAGTTATAAGCTTCAGCTAAACAAAACCCGTTGGATCTACAAAAGCAGAGCACATGCGAAATACTGAAAGTGAATCCTTGCATCCCTCCAAAGTCATTAGCCTCCATTTCCAGTCTCTGAATATCTTGTCATCCTCCCCAGACACAGAGGAAGCTATCAGTCTCCATTTGTCAGCAGAGTTCAGGCTCCCCTACTTGATTGTCACAGTGTCCCTGGCATTCACACTCCTGCTGAGTCGATGCCAGAGTCGTGCTGGCTCTCTCCCTGACATTAGGTCATTCTCCGAGTGCCGGAGCTTCTCACTTGCTATGTGTCCCTGAGCGACTAAGGAGCTGTCACAGAGACTTTGCCCTTCCTGAAGTATTCAGACACACATTCTAAGGACTTTGTTCCTATGATGCTGCCATGTTTGTTGTTGTTTTTGTTGGTCAGGAGCATTTATAGCTACATGGATGAGCAGCTGTGTCTGAGAGGAGGAGTTGCCTTTCAGCAGCTGACTGAACAGAAAGCAGCAAACACAAACTCTGAGACATAAAGCAAAAGGTGAAACAGAGTCAAAATGAGAGCAGCTTGTGCCTGGAGTAGAAAGAAAGCACGATTAATCAGAGTGGGTGTACAAGCTCGTCAGATTCATACAGACGTGTTAGATGATGATTGGTGCTTCACAGTCAGCTGTTACTGATCAGCTGCTGGTGCTGATGATTTCACCGGCCTGTCTGAGCTCGCCGTGCTCCAAATGTTTGTTTCATCAGGCATTAAGACTTATTTTGGTCACTGGAATGAACTGTCTCACCCACAAGGGCTGTTGAGCAGCTGTTCTGGAGCTTTCAGCCAAATCACATGATCTTCCTCAGCAGATTGAGTTGCTCTGTTGTCATAGATTTTCCGTTTGTCTGAGCACTTTGAGGATTTCTTGATCAGGTTGACTTACAAGTTGATACGGTTTATTCCTTTGACCTTTGGAGCAATAGTTGGCAAAGCAATAACTATTATTTCCAAGATCAAGATTTAATTTTCACTATCAAGTTTCAAATTTTTTCCACCAGCTGGTACCTCAGCTTAATGTCTCTTTTGTTTCTGGCAGCATTTTTTAATCAGAGGGGTTTTATTTACTAAACTGTCGGGCTGTATGGAAGAATGCCATACAGCCCTACAGTCTAATGGTGTAGTCAAAAGTGACTACACCATTAGAGACAAGTTATACTTTAGGGTTTTAGTCTCTGGTGTTTTAGTAGATTTTAATGAGTCTGATTAGATTTTGATGAAATAAAACCCCTAAAAACTCATCTTTGTGTATCAAAGTCACATAATTAGAAGCTTTTTCCTTGAAAATAATCCCTTGCTGCAGTAAAATGGCTTAGATGTAACTCTACACTGTTGCTTCTTTTTGAATGTGCAGATCTATGAACTCACTTCTATCCAGTGACTAACACCCCTGACCTTGGCATGGGAGATCGGTGGTTGAATTCCTGGTTAGGGCGCAGGTGTCCAGTCAAGACCCTTAGGCAAGGTCCTTAATGCTGCCCCACCTACCTACCTACCTATGTACGTTGCTTTGGATAAAAGCGTCTGCTAAATGAAATTATAAATAATATCCACACCCACCCCTCCTCAGCTAGCAGCCAATGTTCCTACAACATTGAATTTAGCTACCTAGAAGTTCTAATCATTTAATCAAATGTTCAAAGATCATTTTATGGATATTTTTATTTCCAATAATGTTTCTGATAATGAAAACACAGATGATGTTTTTTGATTAAAAAGGTGGAATATTCTCAAACCAACGTTCAGAAAATGTTTCCCAGATGTTATCGAGGCCTCAGATACTTTTTTATAAAACGTTCCTGTAAAGTCACATAATAAGAAAAATGGAACATTCTTCCTGCAATGTTCTGAGGATGTTGTTGAGGAACACATTATAGAACGTTCTTCTATAAAACGCTTCCACAGTGATAACGAAGAAAGGAGGCTCTCAGTGCAACAATCGGAAAATGTTTTCAAGATGTCATCGGGGCCTCAGATACTTTTTATAAAACGTTCCTGCAATGTCTTATAATAAGAAAAGTGGAAAATCCTCAATGCAGTGTTCTGAGGACGTCTTGTGGATGTTGTTGTGGGAACACACAGAACGTTCTTCTATAAAACATTCTCACAATCTTACATCATAACAAAGGAAGAACATTTTCAGTGTAACATTTAGATTCAGGGCGTAACAGACAAACAATGTTTTCACCATTTCATCCTTTACGAAGAATATTCTGGTAACTAAAAAATAAACTCCCTGCTAACATTAAACTTTGCAAAACTTTCACAGAACTTTTTTGGAATTAAAAACAAAATTCTAGCTTGATCTCCACTCGCTGAAGCTCGAGCACACCAGCTCACCTGCAATTCTATTCAAACTCTGTCAAACTATTTCATGCTACACAATGGCAAGTTGTAATATTGGAGTAATTCAGACAAACATGTTTGAACTGGAAACTGATTCTGAGGATTAATTATGATACAGAAAGCTCCACCCTGATTGGTGCCTTCAGTTTGTTACATATGAAACTCCAGGAGTCTGAATCTGTGTTTTTTAGACTGTCATCGGTGTGCTGGAGTTTCAAGGTGTAAATGCTTGTTTTACTCATGATATATCTTCCTGCATATAAAAACACCATATGGACATGCTGACAAGTTTAAAAAAAAACATGCTTTTTACCAGAAGAGGTCTTTAATAAGTTGGATTTCAGATCATGCAGACTGCCATCTTTCCTATTACGGTTGACTCCGATGCAACCTTTCATTTCCATCGCTCCATCCCTCCCCCACCAGTTCCTGTCATCCTCCTCTCCCCCCACTTTTCTTTGCCCTCCTGCTCCAAATATGGCACCGAGCAGGAGGCGTCTGGGATTTCACTGCAGATGACTATTTGTATCTTGACCTCAGAATCCAGTCAAAGTGCTGCAGGTCAGATATCTTGTGTGCAGTAAGCCTCAAAAGAATCGGCAGCAGAGGCGGTCGGATAGGAAGGTCGTGACCCTAAAGCATACTTGTTGGAGTAATTAGCTCCAGCACATCAACCAGGAGAGCCCTTGTATTGAATCACAGGATGAAAGGAGCACTTTGGTTTGGAGGACCAATTAAGTTTGTTGTTTGCAGCTTGGTTTAGGGTATATACTTGAAGAGGAGTAAAAAAAGAGTGCAGATAAGGTGTTGTGTAAGAGAATAAAAGGGTTATAACTATGAATGTGCACCATTCTTCATCATCATCAGGGGGACTTGAGGTTTGGGGCATTTTAATTTCATGTTTGTTTGTTTTTTTTTTAGTGAATTTTTTTTTACATTTGTAAGTACATTTCAAAGTATTTAGGAATACGTGTCATTGCCAGTTTCTGTCATGTTTTCTTATAAACGTTCTCAAGCTTATTTCCAGAGTTTAAGACAGCACAAGTGCAGAGATACAGAAGGCCAAACCATATAATATAGCGATCATTTCAAAAATGGTTTCCAGTTTTGCCTTTTATCATCAATAATGATTAGTATATTTTTCTTTTTTGTTCTTTTTAATGATTATTGTCTGTACTATGCTCTGTTTTATGTCTTTTCTACCAATTAATTTAATGTTAGGTGCTGCATTGGCCTCTTTTGTCACATCTGTTTCACTTAAGGGTTGTGTTTTTAATGTATTTTTAACACTGAGATCTTGGGGGTAAAAGTAAACAAAAGAAATTATTAATATACGTCTCTGTTTCGTTCATATAGACTTCATTCCCATGTCACATGTCCTGAATAGATTTGCTGACCCTGTTTGCTTCCATTTCTTTTCACACGCTCCGTAACAGCCGTGATTACATGTATGTCAGAGCTTCTTAAATATCAGTCGCTCCCCTTCCTAACAGCTGTGGTCTCCGGAGTTGTAATGGCTGCCATTTTAAAACTGCGGCAGTAAAATAGGTGTAAATGAGCCCTCACTCTCTGGTTGTACTCAGATGTGGTCGAAGTCACCTTCTCAGGATGACCGCAAGAAGTGTCAGACCTAAAAATACACCGCGGCTTCTACTGAGCATGTGCAAAACCACCAACAGCCAATCAGATCCTAATGAATTTTAGGCTCGGGACTAAGAATGTGAATGTGTGTGGGTTTATTTTGAGTCATTAATTATAGCAGGCAAGACAGAAGATGTAATGTGGGTTTCAAGTTACAGTAAATAACCATAAAAACTGTTAATGAGGTTTGCAGAATTATAAATGCTTCAATAATATATGATGTATTTGTCTCTGTTTTTCACAGCCTGCCAAACCCGGAGCATGAGGGAGATGAAAGGTGAGTGCTGCAAATACAGACTGAAAAACACTCAAACCTAAACACATAAACCAGTGCTGTCATGTATTTTTAGTCAGGCCTTAGAGAACATTTTCCAACTAAAGCTCTCAGATGGACTCAAATATGCTAAAAATATGTCACTGAAACATTTTAAACCACTGTGCTGCACTATTTTTGATGAGAGGAAAGATCTTTGACTCAGCTGTTGCACTGAAACAATAGTGTACAGCAGCAATCGTCATCGCAAATAACACTCCGCTGACAGTTTTTAATTGTCACTGGTTGAGATAACGCATATAGAGGAGTTATTTTAGCACACTGTGGATCATTGTTTCTTTTTGTAGCTCAACTTGCCATTCAAAGTTGGATTATCTGCACTCACACAACACAGCGTCCGCCCAGTGCATGTGGATGATGCCTCTGTTTCCAACCAGACACTGACAGCACAGGAAACTGTTGATAGCATAATGTTTTAAAGGTCGAGTACGCCATTCACGAGAAAGTCTGATATTTGAACTCGGCAGCCAAACAAACACAACCCTCCCTTCAGTGCTCGTTCGGAAACCAAACCTCTTGTTGACACGCATAGCGACAGTGTCATGGCAATATTAGAAACTGGGCTAGTGGACCAAAAAAGAAATGTTACAGTTGTGGATGTGGATGTGGATGTCTCTTTCTCATAGCTGAAGCAAAACCAGTGTTGTAGTATAGAATGTCATCAAATAGAAGAAAATGATTAAAAGCTGGTGAGACTTAATTGTTTAGATTGTTTTTACTGAGATCCATACAGTCAGCTACAGACACCATCTCTTTCCTACTAGAGCTAAAACCAGAGCCAACGCCTGGAGCCAACTGCTGCTGAGGAGCCCGTAGAGAGTGGAAGTCTGAGAAACAGAGGCCTGTGGTGTTTAAATCAGTTTCTCATGCAACATTTTCCCTCAGAAATAAGGAGCAGAGGAGCAGTTGCTGCTATCTGTCACACCTGCTCTACAAGCTGCTGCTTCACAAAAACCATCGACTGCAAAAATAAGGGGAAACAGTGTTTTTAAAACCCTCTGAATTCATCTTACCCTCCAGAAAAAGTGTATCGATTCACAGGGCTGCTCTGTGCAGGTAGACGCTTGTGAAGGGGAACTGTTGTTGGCTGGCTGGAAAAGTTCTGTGTGAATCAGTCTGAGACACTTTATTTCCCGTTTACAGAGATGAGGCTGTGCAGAAACACTGAATTTTCTTTGAGTGCTCACACAGAATGGACAGCTAGTCAGCAGTGAGGACTATTCACTGAAACTGATAAAGAGTGTAGTGAATTAGAACAGCCTGCTTTACCTTTAAGAGTGTGACTGTCCACAGAAACAAGAATTGTCTGTTGAAAAACTCAGTACAGCACAGGTGTTGGTTTTCAAAGTCTAATAGGTGCACAGTGATGAGAAACAGCTTTACAAATCCATCTCACTGCCCTGCAAGATTATTTATTTAAGATTAATTCAATAAAACAGTGAGTAATAAGTGAATCACCACACTGATGTCATGCTAGCTGGTATTATTGTTTAGCTTGTTTACATGTAAACCATTTAATGGCTTAGATTTTACATAAGAATTTTTTTGATTTTTCATATATTAGTAGAGTCAGGAGTTGTGCACCGAACAAAATGCAAAAACATATCAGATACTCACAAAGTGGAGCAGAGTGAGAGTTATTTTAGTAGAGCAATTGGTCTCGCACAACAAATTTAATATTCATATTTAGTTTAGTATATTAAAAAATGCTACTTAAGCGTCCCTCACAGCAAATTATTAAACTATTCAATTGAAGTACTTATTATCAAGTAGCTTAATTGAATCTACAATAATGCATCATGATTTATTAATTGATATTTTGCATCAACAATCTTAATTTGCCAGATAAATGTAATGGAGTAAAAAGCACAATATTATACATCCTTCTGAACCAATATAATAACATAATAAATACTGCCAAATAATATTTCCTTATATTAATATTAAATAAAGTACCTCAAGGTGAGATGTCTTAATGTTGAAACCTATTTTATTCTTAGTCTAAGTCTGTTTTCAGGCAAAATGGGTTTAATCTAACATTTCAGCCACTAAAGACGTCCCTCTGGCTGTCTCTCTTTTTTTTTACTCTCACCACATCACTACAAATCAAAAAAAGCTGGTCTGTCTCTGTGTTTATTGGTGAGGTTTTCACATTTCTGCGACATTCTGATTTATATTTACACATTTTATGGCATTTTTACTAATATTGATGTGTTTACAGGTTCACGTATCGTCTTTTCTCACCTCAAACAGTCTGTTTCCCTTCAGAGTTACAGGGCAGCTATTAGTGAGAGACACGAGATGAATAAGATAAGAGCAACAAATATCCCGACAGCTACAGACCTCATATCAACACAGATCTCAGCCGAAGGAATCAGATCCCCAGAGAGCTGCGTGCGTCACAGTCAAAATGGGTTGATGCCGATTTCCATATCTGCAAATTACAGGAAGAGAATCTGTGAGGGAGGCGGGATGTGGGTGATAATTTTAGGAGGATTGCTGCTAATGATGGATGTGTTCATGTAGGGCAGAGGGGTTGGCCTGTTTGCATTTGGGCTGACATGATTACCATAGTGAGGGAGGAGGATGCGTGTTTGTTTTTTGTTAATGATTACGGGAATATGGAGGAGTCAACATTCAGTTTAATTCTGGGGAAACGCTGATTATCTAATGTTTTGTGTGTGTCTCTATTGTCTCTGCAGCCCCACCGACAGAGATGCAGCAGGTGACGGAGACATCAGGTGAACTCAGACATACCTGGCGGTCTCCACGGAGACGCATCACCATTAACACTGAGCAGAAAAGATGTTCTTATCTAGAAATCCATTGAATCACCAAGAACTGGCTGTACTTTCCCCTGACCTTTACCTGCATATTGACCACAGACTTTTATGATCACTTCTTTATGTACTTGAGTTGCTTTTATGCAACAGCAGCTCCTGAGGCCTCTGTGGTCATGAAGCTCAACAACCCCTTTAGTTTAACCCAAGTGTAAAACAACATATTCATAAAGAAATGACATTTAAATAAGAAGAAATGTTTGTTTGACACCTCTGCATGTGTTGTAAATCTCTGGTAGGAAGAGAGGCGCTGTGGCCTACGCTTCCCAGAAGCCCTGGATGTTGAACGCCACCGTGGTGGAGAACATCACCTTTGAGATGCCCATGATAAAGTCAAGGTAAGAACTTCACACCTGCACTGAGATGTTTAAAGAATATTGGTGTAATAATTGGATCTGTGTTACATTTAGGAATTTCTGAGCTTCCACCTGCTGTTGGTTTGATTGATGACAGAGCTGCATGTAGAAACAGATGTGATTTAACCATAGAACACTAACATAACAATTAGTAACACCATCACTAACGGTAGGTATATTTTACCTGATATAATATACCCAATCAAAAATACTTCTCATCAAAATATATTAAAATACAACATTACATGGCAAATTGAAGTACTCTTCTTCTATTTTCCCCTATGCAACGTCTCATAAAACGACAAAAGGTATCACGGGGGGACCCTATAAAAAGGCTATAAAATTAGTGACAAATTATGGAATCATTCATGAAAAATTCCTTAAAAAATAATAATGGAGCTGGGAACTTTTCCGGTGAAGACACAGTTTCCCTGCATCACTGACAACTGTGGGAGAGATATATTATATATACATACAGTATATTCCAACCAACAAAATATTTTATTCTCTATCACTAACATCGGGTGAAAATCACCCGAACAGTGCCTGTTAAAAAAAAAACAGGGATGGGAGCAGGGAAACATGCCTACCTTCTGTGACGTCAGTGAGCAGCATGAAGGTACCCAAGAACCACAATCGCATGGGTGAAAATCACCTGGCGCAGGTTATGTCGCATGATCCAAGTGTTAAGGCGTGGCGGCTGTCCCGGGTTCGATTCCGACGGGCGTTTGCCGCATGTCCTTCCTCACTCTCTCCAGTTTCCGACTGTCCTATCTAATAAAGGCATAAAAAGCCAAAAATAAATCTTTAAAAAAAAGAAAGTCACCTGGCGCTAGTGTTCTAGGGTTAACCAGATGTCTAGTTTATTAGAGAAGATAGATGACAGAACATTAGAAGAGAGAGAGAAAGTAGCACACATTAAGGTCTTTGGCTGAGTCAAACCAGGGACAGTTGGTGGTGTAAAAAAAACCACCAGGGCCCCGAGCCAGAAATGTATTTAAATTCATTATACACAAAGGACAAGGACAGAAAATCACTCACCTGAACTTTATACACACAGATATACTGTGGTTCTGCTGCTGTTTAAACAATGACCACTACTGCTGCCTCATATTTACAACCTCGATGCAATATGGACTTTATAATCATTACTGTCATCAATATGGACTTTATAATCATTACTGTTATCACCTTATCACTGCCATAGTCACTTTATCCAAACCAAGGTTTACAATAATGCACAGCGAGCTTTACGGGCACTGCCTTTGACAGTTTATTTATGCTTATTTATTGAAACTGCTACAGTTTTTCTTACATTGTGTCCGTTTGGTTAAGGAGGATTAAACAGTGTCACTATCTAGTTTTCTATGCATATGACAATAAACCTCTTGAATGTTGAAATTGAGGAAACAGACGTTTTAACAGTTTTTCCCCTCTGTTGAATAAGTAACTGCAATATACTGCAGCTCAGATTTATTCAAAGGAGGCCCATGGGAGTCTTTTCAGTCTAGTCTCACTGACATAAATGCAGTGAACTAAATGTCAGAAACACTTTTTGACGTAAAGTGTAGCCTCCAAAATGACAGTAAAAGCTTCTCTGAAACAGTTTAATCGAAAACTGAACATCATAACCTTGATTTTATTGCGGGGCTGTTGTATCACACTGAGTTAGTCTTAACTTAAGGTACCTATTAAGTGACTTTTACTTTATTTCTTCTTTTTTATGTTTCTCACTTAAAGAAAAACTTCTCAGACGTGTCTTATTGCCATCTTTATTACCCCTGAAATCACATTGAAATTCCCTTAAAATGTCATGCAGGGCTGATAGTTATACCGAGGTAATCTACAGATGTGACAAATTAAAGGAAAGGCCAATATAAAGTTTCTTACTAACGTATTGAGCATGTTAGAGCAGCTTCGATGCTCCTTGGCTTTGATTTTCCAAATCTCTGGAACTCTACTGGAGGGATGAATCTTCCAAAATATATTCCCTCATTTAGTGTTTTGATGATGGTGATGGAGAGCGCTGTCATCCTGGAGCAGCCACTCCCATCACGACAGCAATGTTTCATCACTCAGAACTAATTTGTAATTTAGCAGTGACCCTTCCATCTAAGAGGACAAGTGAATCAACAACATAAATCACTGTAGAAGCTGAGCATTCGGGTTTTTCCTTTAATTTGTCACCCGTCTGTATTTGCTGTCGAGCTGAGCTGTTTAGAAAAAACCGAGCCGGCTGTCTTTCTACTCCCTGAGGCCACTCTGCTAAATTAAATGCGCTGATCCCTGATTAAGTCAATACTTTGAGTCCTGAAAAATGAAGCCAGTTAGTGACTCTGCAAATAAACTGTCTTGATGCTGAAACACCTCGAACCAGGGTTTGTTTTTTCCCAAAGTGCACAGTTCTGCTTCGTCTGCTGTCAGTGTGTCCATTCCTCACACAACAACATGTGCTGAGGTCACTGAAAAACACACGCTTTTATGAACACAATGGACTTTCTCAAAAGGTCAGATGTTTGCATTCATGGAAGCGGCTGTGTTCTCTCTTGGTCTTAATGGATGTTTTTTTTGTAAAATAAAGCTAATGGGCTGCTGTTCTTTGTTGCTGTGGAGATCTGTTCTGTGAAATCGAGCCTCTTGTCTCGCTGTCTGTTTTATCTGGCAAAAATCCACTGGAATAATTACTTTTGGGCTGCAGCATGTGCTTCCAGTCATTTAGCTTTTGTGTGTATTATGTGTGCAACAGTTGGTTCAAATTGTTATTTCACAGGCTGGCTTCAAAAAATTTTTTTTAGCAAATATCTGCAAAATTAATGACATTTTTTATCAGCCTCAACTGCAAATTGGTTTGTAGAGCTAATTAGCAATAATGACATGTTAAACTAAGATGGTAAATGTGGTAAAAATTGCATTAGGTGGGCCGCCGTATTGCTCGCTGAGTTAAGGTGTTAGCATGTGGGTGCAGGTCGCCAGCAGCGGTCTCGAGTCCGGCTCAAGACCCTTTGCTGCATGTCACTCTCCTCTATACCCCCTTTCACCCTGTCTCTCTCTCTCGCTCTCAATAAAAATGGGAAAAACTCCCCCAAAAAATACTTTAAAAAAAATTACGTTAAGTTAGAGAGACTAACCGAACTCTTTAAATACAGACTAAGTGGAATGCATGTATGTACATTTTATGGTGATGATGTAACTAAAACAGTGATATGAATTAAGGGTTTTTGAGGCCAAGGGCAATACCGATATTTGACAGTTTTAAACATGAATATGTTGATGTTATATAGTATATTAGTATTATATAGTAAGTGTATAGGCGCAGTCATTGTAAGCATGTTAGCAGGCCGATGTTAGCACCAAGTCCGAAGCTCCAGGATGCCAAACCATAGGTTCTGCTTGCATGACTGCAGCCTCTCTGTCGTGTTAACACAATATGATTTCCAGTGCAGACTGCCGGCTCAAAGTGCAGCTCACAGTGTCATGACCTCTGATTGTCGGGGCGCAACCTTCTCAAGGCTGCAGCATTTACAGAGCTGTCAAACTGTCATGTGAAACTGAGTGTGGCATGCATTTGTTCTCTAGTTACAAGACTATGTGGGTTGCAAAAAAAGGACAATGTAGAATCAAATCAAATTTATTTATAGAGCACGTTTAAAACAACCTGACTTAACCAAAGTGCTGAATGTGTTATCAGACAGGCAACATTAGCCTTGAATTGCCCCCTGGGGACAAATAAAGTTTTTTGAGTTGAATTTGAATTGAATTGAATTAGAATTACATGCAAACATCAAAACAGGATAAACCCTGCAAAACAAAATAAAATAGTATAAAATACTACAACAGGTATAGCAAACTGTAAGCTCAATTTCTTAAATAAAAATAAATATGAAATGTTAAGACCATTAAGAGCAGCTAAAAGCAATTGAAAGCCTGTTTGTCTTGAGGGTTTTCTTTAAAATATAAATAGAGGAGGATCATTTAAGTAAAGCAGGAAGGCTGTTACAAAGGTTTGGAGCTGCTACTGCAAGATACAGTCACCACCAGAAGTACTGACACATTTTAAATTAAAGTCATGAAGTGAATTTAAATGTGAACATGTGTGAATGAATGACTGATGGACTGATGAACAGTGTCTAGTAGAATGGAGATAAGATCTAAGCATGATAGATGACTCAAAATAAAAATAAGTAAGCTAAAATAAACTAGAATAGAAAAAATAATAAGTTATACTGGCAATGATACTGAGGTAGTAACACATAATGCGATAATGCACATGAAAAATAATATTACATATTGCATTGGCACCTTTTAGTTGAAAATGAAACATGATAAATGATACTGATATTATTATCACACAACTATTGAGAAATGTAATATTGCAAATGATATTGATATTAATGTTAATGTTGCTGCAGTCTGACAGCAGAAACTGGTAGAAAAATCCTCTCTGATCGACCTCTGTGGGCAAAATCTTTCAAGATGACTCACAAAAGCTGCTATTTTCTTTCTTCTATACCACTCTCAGAGGTCACAGGTCTCGCATGGATTGTTTTATGCATACATAAGAGCCTATAAATGTAAGATATGTATTATTCAAATGAATGCACTATGTGGATTATTGGCTAACAAGATAATAATGAGCAGAGCCACTGTTTCCTTCTGGGTAATGTTATCATCTGGTCCCTGTTCTCATCTGTATTCTGTGTTTCTTTGTGCCGCCAGATACAAAGCCGTCATCGAGGCCTGCTCTCTTCAGCCCGACATCGACATCCTTCCACAGGGGGACCAGACAGAGATCGGGGAGCGGGTCAGTGTCACAGAAGCACTTATTATTTTCTTGCACTTTATTTTCCATATCTGGCCGCAGCTCCCACTGTGGCTCTCCGTGTTGCAGGATCATTTGTCATCGTTAGTGTGCAGCGAGGATGTGATGTTTGTGTGTGCAGGGAGCCGGACTGACCTTGTTCAGCCAGATCGCTGTCATGTTGGATTTCTTCATGCAGCACTAATGCAGGGAATAAACTGTGATCCCCTCTGTTTCTCTGGGAGCGAATGTCACACGCGTTTCTGAATGCGATCATGTTGCTCATCCCTCATTGTGGTGAAACCTTGTAGTAACGTTTTCTTCGCTTGATTTCCTGTTGCCTGGTGCAGGGCATCATCCTATCAGGCGGACAGAAACAGCGGATCAGTGTGGCCAGAGCCTTGTACCAGCAGACCAACGTGGTTTTTCTGGTAAGTCTGCACACAAGAGAGTAATGGCTTCATTCATTCAACTGCACTTCTAATTTATCAATAAAATAAAATAAACTGAAAGTGAATCTGTTACTATAGTACAGCTATAACTGCAATTATCAGAAGAATTGTTCATTTTGTCATATAAGCACCATAATTCGGTGTCTACCTAACCTTTAATGAAAGAACAAAGGCTGCCATTTTCAATATGCAATCCCATATATTTTAACACAGCGTGATCTTGTAAAGTGATTTTCTTGATTTAGGTGTCAAAATATATTACATTTTTTCATGTAGAATCCAAATTTGCATGTTTTAACACCATAACTTACAACTTCATAGCCAGCTTTTAGCCCAGGGCACAATCTGAAATGGATCCCAATATACAAGCTCATCCTGAACCTTGTTCCAGAGAGGATTAGTGGGGCTTAGGACCGACGCCTCACAGCTAGAAGATCCCTGGTTCGCGTCCCGCACTGGGATCTTTGTGTGGAGTTTGTATGTTCTCCCTGTGCATACGTGGGTTTTCACCGGCTTCCTCCCACAGTCCAAAAACGTGCTGAGGTTAATTGATGATTCTAAATTGTCCGTAGGTATGAATGACAGTGGGCTTGGTTGTCTGTCTCTATGTGGCCCTGTGATAGACTGGCGACCTGTCCAGGGTGCCTTCGACCAAGTCGGCTGGGATAGGCTCCAGCCCCCCGCGACCCTAGAGAGGATTAAGCGATGTATAGATAATGGATGGATGGATGACATGGGATGTTTTCCTGTTCTGTATGTTCTAATATGGACCTAACCTGTAGCACTATTAGAGTAAAGCTGTTCAAAAAAACATAACAAGCATGTTAATATGTACTTTTCCAACTACCATAAAATGTTATTTCAAACTCTAATAATTCAAAGTACCTGATTAATTCTAAGTGATCCTCATTCAATTCAAAGATGTTTGTTATTCCATGACGACTTTGAATTAATGGGATTTTACTGTATTTGAGAGGTTTTTAGATGCTTTCTGTTGCCATAATTTAATTTTTTTTTTAAGTTTTCTGCCCCACTCTGTTTTCTGAAGCTTTACTTGAAAACTCAGATGTGATTGTTTTTCTGATGTCTTCCTGCGTGACAAAAATGGCAACAAGTTTCAACCCCAGAGCAGAAAATGTCAGATCCTGATGGATTTTTGTTTCTGTGACTTCAAAATAATAATTTCTTATCGAATGGTTGTAACCAGGAATACAACTAACAGTTATTTTCAATGTGAAACATTGAGTTATTTATTTTCTGTTGAAAATAAGAGAGCACAGCCCTCCACCAAGGACAATGCTTTATCTCACATTTGGCTTCTTCCTCTGTCTCTCCACCGAGTTTCATTAAATTTGGCCTGGTAGTTTTTGCAAAATCTTGCTGACAACAAACACACAGACAGACTGTTATGAACCAGCTCATTGGGAATAAAAAAGTAACAAAAAGAAGCTGCCAGATGGTTTCTGTTGAAGCAAAACTGATCTTGTTTTTCTTATAAGTATTTATTGAGCAAAGATCAAAAACAGATTGTACAAAAAATGAGGAACCGCGGGACAGGATGCTACTCAAACCAAAGAAATTGATATCACTAAAACAGAAGTTAGATCTGTTTTAATTAAAGCTCCAAAATTAAATCCTGCTCAGTCTTGCCGACGTTCTCAAAAGATACAAATGTGAGTAATGTCTAACTGTCTGACGCCTCCAACTCCAATACACTTTACCACAGCACCAGACAAAGAGACACAAGCTGTCTACCACACAGCAGCTGCCACCGAATGACAGGTTGAAGGAGCTTTTAAACACAGGTAGCGAAGATTGGAGGAGCTTGACTGGAGGTCAGAGGAACGGCGCTGACACCAATCTGCAGCGGGGACATGCACGTATAAATCTGCATACAAAACCCTAAAATATTCATTCCACGATCGAAAGCTGTAACAAACAGCCTCTATTCCACCTTTGACTGACTCTCTAAAGCCTTAAAAACTTACTTTTCTTGCATATATGACAAAGACAAACATCAAATCATCGCATTTAAAAAGCTGGAACTAGACAATATTTGTCATTTTTGCTTCTTACAAATACATTTTCTGTCAGTAACTAATTCAAATGAACAATCTTTACAGTCAAATCCAAGAAAACCACAACCTCACAGTCCCAGTGAGGTAGGTTTTCTGACTTGCAGTTAATTAATAAATAATAACTGTGGATGTTTTCTCCCCATGCAATTTGATGCCTATTTTGTAATGAATATTTAATGTTGTAGCTCAGATTTGAAGCAAGTTTTCAGGAGCTTCATGCTTGCTGATTTGTTTCGTGCTGTTTTTTTCCCCAATCTTTGTATACATCGATCAGCCACAGCATCAACACCACTGACAGGTGAAGTGAATAACATTGATCATATTGGTACTATGTGGTGTTCTGCTGGAAAACCTTGGATTGGGCATCTGTGTTGATGAGACTTAGACACCCAAATAAACATTGTCCCAGAGCAAGCACACTCCCTCATGCAAATGGCAATCCCAAATGTCACTGGCCTACCCCCACAGGAAAATGCACCCCACCACATGGCAAAAACATCAAACAATCAGGAACATCTTGAGGAACATGACAATGGCCCAAGATGTTGATTTGACCTCCAAACTTCCTAGACCCCATTCTGATCAAGCATCAACAGGATGCAGTGGAACAAGTTTGATTGACAGAGGCCCCACTGCACAACACAGAGCACCCAAAGGATCCACTGCCAACTTCCTGGTGCCAGACGTCCTCTTGTCCATGTCCAATGGTTCAGAGCATTTTTGACCACATAAGGGGGACCAACACAATGTTAGGCAGGTGGTCATAATGTTATGCCTGATCGGTGTATCTTAACGTCTGTTTATGTATTTTTAGGATGATCCATTTTCCGCCTTAGACATCCACCTGAGCGACCATCTGATGCAGGACGGCATCCTGAAGCTGCTGAGGGAAGAGAAGAGGACGGTGGTGTTGGTCACACACAAACTTCAGTATCTCCCACATGCAGACTGGGTAAGACCACTGTGTTTAATCTAAAGACAGATTTTCTGCTATTATCTTTGCCTGCTGGATAAACTGCAGTTACAGACCTTTTAACTCTTTAACAAACACTGTAATTGAGCAGATTTGTCATATATTATTCATGATCAAGATATTTTATTGCCTCATTTGGGATTCAGACGGTTTATCTCTGAAAGATCCCAAAGCACATAAAGATCGATTTTCAGTCTCGGCTAATTAAAGACTGCTTTTCTTCTCTCTGTTTCTGTGTGTGTGTGTTTTATGATCAGATTATCGCCATGAAAGATGGAACCATCCATACGGAAGGGACGCTGAAGGACATCCAGAACTCTGAGCCTGAACTCTTTGAGCAGTGGAAAACCTTGATGCACCGACAGGACCAGGAGTTTGAGACGGTGATTATTGACCACAAAAGCAAAGCATTAATGAGTCTTTAATGACTTTGAAGCAACATCTAATGATCGTTACTTGAGAGTTTTTGGATTCAGGCGAGGTGCTCACAGTGCAACGCTGCTTGGAATGAAAGTCTGATTACTTGGGTGTTTGCTTAAAGCAATCAGAAATTGAAAGTAAATTGTTGTGCTTCGGGGAAAAACATCCAATGTTTATCATTATCTGTCCTTCAGGAGACAGTGGCGGAGAGCATGACGGATCTGGAGAGGAAAAACCTGCGGAGGGCCATGTACTCCAGAGAGGCTGCGAGGACCGAAGAGGACGACGAAGGTGAGAGGACACAACGATGCAACCATGACAACAGTAAACAACAGCCGGAGTAAATGTGCAGATGATTGCAGCTGCTGCTTCTTTGATTTCAGCTTTAAATTCAGATTTAAATGGTTATATTCGCCGCTAATGATAAATGCTGGATCTCATTTCCCTTCTGCTGTCGTGTCTGTTTGCTGAGGAGCAGCACCTGTTACATTAAAGATGAAGCTTATCGAGCTTATTTTTAATGTCGCCACCTTCTGTGATGTCTGCAGTGATTTGAATGAAATGAAAATTTGGTTATTTTATTTAATATTTTATTCCCTCCTGCAAACATTGTTGTTAAATACATTCGGGTTGTTCCATCTCAAATCATCAGGGGTCCTCTGCTCGACCAACTCTGATTGGCTTGAAGCTTTTTTATCATTAACTATGGATATTTGAAAAGGTATCTGTGAAATTTTAGCTTGATATATCAAATAAATCAAATTCTATTCACTATTCGAAAGCAATATATCAAGCTAATATTTCATAAATATCTATATCCATTTTATGCAATAAGAATTTCAGGCAAGTCAGAGAAGGTCGAGCAGAAAATTTTCTAAAAATCTGATGATTTGAGATGGAATGGCCCAGAAGAATGGTTCTTCTTCTACTACTACTGCTGCTACTACTACTTCTTCTTCTACTACTACTACTACTACTTCTTCTACTACTACTACTACTACTACTACTACTTCTTCTACTACTTCTTCTTCTTCTCCTTCTTCTTCTTCATCTTCTTTCGCTACTAAATCTTCTACTTCTTCTTCTACTGCTGTGGCTGAACACTGAATGTGACTCTTTACATGTGTATGTGTGTTTCTGT
>OMNN01097243.1:0-11584 GCA_900302755.1 Chromis chromis
TTTCTAACGCAGCACGTGTCATTTGTTGGAACGAACTGACGACGTAGAGTTCAGTTGAAATGGTTCCTCAACGCAGACATTTTTTATTGAAAGATTTTTATTTTTTTTTCCATAAAATAAAAAGGAATAAACAGAAATTCAGACTAAATATCTGGTGTTATGTCACCTTTTCTCTACAGCTACTTTTTTTTTTATTTTTTTTTTTAAATATTTTTTTGGGGAGTTTTTCCCGGTTTTTTTTATTGATAGAGAGAGACAGGGTGAAAGGGGGTATAGAGGAGAGAGACATGCAGCAAAGGGTCTTGAGCCAGACTTGAACTCATGACCACTGCTGGCGACCTGCGCCCACATGGTAACGCCTTAACTCAGTGAGCTATACGGCGGCCCGTGGTTTAGTTTGTGAAACAGAGTTGGAATCATGTGGGAGAATTTTATCTGTGACATGTGTTAAAGCCATTTCAGCCCTTTATGATTTATTAGAGATATTTGATAGATTTATAATATGTCACAGGGTGATTGGTGTAGGGCACTGAATGGGTGTTCGCCAGCTCTGCCTTTTTTTTTCTGGTGCCTGATTTTACTCACGGGGAACAGGTGAATGGAATCAGCTGATGGGAGTGGTAGGACACCAGTTTTTGACCGTAGTTTGATGATCTGAAGCCCGTGACGAGCAAACATTATGTAATATTTCTTTTGAACATAATAAACGGCAAGACGATTAACTGTGGCTACGCGTCAGAACTTGAACTGCTCCTGTCATATGTGGATCCGAGCAAAATGGTGTCGGATACCGCAACAACATGAAATGTCAATGCAAGAAAACCACAGGTTTAGGCAATAACATTTATGATGCAAGCAGTTAAGGTCCAGGTTTAGATCGGCCGTTTTCCCAGCTGATATTCTGACTTGTCACAGAAACAAAAGCACAAGTAATAATGATGGCTTGATGCTACATTCCTTATACAGTAGAACAAACATTTAATAGTATAATTCTATAGTGATTAGTAAATGATACATTTACACATTGAATTATACAATGATTAACCATAGCATGAAAATCACTGACAGGTTAAGTAAATGATGTTGATCATCTCACTACAAAGCAGTGGTCTACTGGGGAACCTAAAATTCAGCTAAACATCACATTTTTAGGCTAAAAGTTCAGGAATCACATCATAAATGAAAAGTCTTAATAGGAAACTGCTGGTCATTAGTAAAATATATATATATTTATCTTTTAATCTCAAATGTTACTGTTTTGTTGTGAGATAACTGCCCACTACACAAACGTCCTACCTGTATCCTAATGACGGTGAAGTCTGGCACTGGGGGGTCATACAGGGTCACGCAGGGGTCTGACGCGTCCTGAACGCATGGGAAGATTTTCGAGGCGACAGGGGCAGGGCTGTAGTTCAGCATTTCACACAGCGTGTTAACATCGATGTATTTCGGCGTCAGTCCGGCCCTCACAGTGTTGTCTGAGCAGGCCATACACTCGATACAGTCTAGACGGATGAATACATAGACAGAAAAGCAAAGCCAAATTTAAATAAGCAGAGTAAGCAGTTGAATCTCCTTCAGATGGAAAAATCAATTCCTAGATAGTTTTACAATGTTAGGTACAATCAGCCTGTGATGTTAAATGCTTTCCAGGAGCTATTTCCAACCACTTTACTTATCTACCTCTACAAACAGTGATTTACCAGAATGCCTTCTGTCAGTGTGAGGTAACCCTAAGCTCAACTGTGGGATGAATATGTACGTAGACAAAGGAACAAGGGAAAGACTGTCAAACTTTCCAGACTCTAAAGTGAACCGAACACATTGACAACCCATCTTATAGCTGCACTGCAGTTTGATCTGCTGATGCAGCTCATAGTGAAGACACTGCTATCTGTCTCCGTTACACAGAGTGCTGAGTTCACACAGCAGCACTGGAGGTTTCTAAGGGAACGACAACACAACTCAGTGTTTCCAGCTGATACTTTACATTTCTAAAATAAGAGCTGTCTTTCAGCGTTTTGTGGTTTGCCTCTTGGAAATGATGCGGATAACATTTCATTTTCTAGTAATAGATACACACATGAACCCAATCAAAAACGTGTTTATTTCTATGCAGGTTGTAAGGATACCACTGATGATATTCTATATTCTTGCTGTCAGAAAATCCTGAAATGCCAACAATGATCCTACTGTGTCTGTATTGTCTATGGATCCTAAGCCTTATGTATCTTATTCCTTTATGTCATAGGGCTCTATTGTTGGTCAAGACCGTTAAAAACATACACAAATCAGCCACAACATTAGAACTAGCTACCTGATATATGTAGGCCCCCTTCATGCTACCAAACCAGCTATGACCCATTGAAGCATTGACTCCATAAGAACTCTGTGGTTGTTCTGTGGTATCAGGCAGCAAGGCTTTAGCAGCAGATCCTTTAGGTCCAGGAAGTTGTGAGGTGGAGTCTCAATGGATCAGACTGGTTTTACAGCACATGCCACAGATCCTCAATCGCTTTGGTGTCTTTAGCCAACTTTCATTCAGTCTCTAGTGCACTAAATCTCATGCAAATAAAAATGACCTACTGACCTCCGTAAAGGTAAGCGTGAGGCTCATTAGCTCCCAGGAACATGGCCTGGCCTGGATCCAGGACTATGTGATTGAGAAAGTAGATGGAGAAGCAGCCGATGTCTCCGGGGTACTGGGAGTGGAGGCGAAGCAACAGGTCACCGTTGCTGCTTGATGTGTCCTTTCCTGCTGCACCTACAGGGGTCACAAACATCCATGACATTATGTCAGTAACACTTGTTCTATAGAGCAGACTCTGTCGGATTACAGGGTAAGGATAAATAAGTGACTTTGCTGCCTCCTGGTGGCAGTATCAATCAGTGTTTTCCTTGGCCTTCTTACCCTCTTCAGTGACTCTTTTCACCAGCATGTTGAGCTGGTCTACAAACACCTTCTTCTCACAGTTCATCATCCTGGTGAAGCACTTCTTTAGCGCCTGACTCGTACGAACCGCATCTCCAACGCTGCTCCGCAGCTCCTCTGCTGCCGCGTTGCCCACCAGAGCGTGGAACTCTGGGACCGCTGACAGACGAACACAGACATTCATAAGGGACAAATGTATCTATTGTGAAACATTTATCCTTCAAAGTACAGTACAGACATGAAAAAGTACATATTTTTTCCTTGTTCCTCTATCCTGTTCCAAATCATCTGATGACCCTGTGGGACTCACATTTAAGGAACCCCAGGATCTCCTCCACTGGTCTGAAGCCACAGAGGCCCTGGAAGCGGGTAAGAGCGATGGCCATCTCTGGTTTGTGGTTGTTGTCTGGATAGTGCTCCGGAAACTGAGCATGGAGACGAGCGGCTAGCTCCTGACCAAACCATAATGACAGAAAAGGAAGAGGGTTACTAAAGGGCAGACAAAGAGTGTGTAGATGAAACTCGGATCAGTTCATACACAAAGCAGACCAGCTGCACCAACCTGCACTGAACACTGTGAGAGAAACAGCATGTTAAAAATATTACACTAAATGTCCATCATTCATTCTAAAAATGTTCAAACCATGCTGAGTTCAGTATATCCAACCATTTAGGAACATTTGTGTAAAGGGCTGTATTAGCTACTGTTGAGTGATACAGCTGAAATTTGCCCTTTTCTAGTGGCCTTAATACACAATTCAGGAGACATAAAGTTTAAAATTTAAAGTTATTGGTTGAATTTGATACTATTCATTATTAACCTCTTGATATTGTATAGAGACAGCATAATGGTAATAACCATTGTATAAATTGGCTTTACGTGACCAGGAGAATTCACATGTTAAATCCCTCAACACACAGCCGTCTCCTCTTAAAGATAAGTAGTACTCCACTAATTTAGAACTGTACTTCTCTACTACCATTATTAGACTCAAAATCGGCTTTTCAGCAGAAACATAGATATCATGCTATTTTTCACATTGTTCTGACAACTTTCCTACATTAGATAACCTGCCTACATTTCAGTTAATACTTAAAGACTAATGATACTAGACTAACGTAGGTGTATCTCTTATGATTTGAAAATTTTCTGACATGAATTTTAATCAGCGTGGTTTCAGCACTCAAAACAGTATGGCATAATGGCCTTTTCAGCATACTGCTCTATGCATTTAAAGGATCCCTGCTACACATGATCTAATCCAGAATAATAAGCCAGTTTATGCAGTATTTGGACAGTGTGTAGGTGTGTGTGTTTGTGTACTCACCCTGTTGGGGTGGGCCTGTATGGACAAAGCTGTATTGACAGAGAGGACTTTGAAGAGGAAAGGCAGCTGACCCTGGAAGGTGTCTTTCACCTTGGAGCCCAGGCAGGCAGGGAAGTGGGCGACCCATTGGCCAAGGGTGGTCTGTGCGATCCTGTTGTCTTTAATCTGCGCATCTCCTTTAGGGTGGGTACCCATCCATAGCTGTTGCAGACAACACTACTTTTAGATAGACTGTGTTATAATAACTATTATAATACATTCAACCATTTTCAAAATACTTCTGGTGGGTTTGTGACTGGAAGATGGCTGCGTCCACAACATGATATGACCAGAAAAACACAAGACACTATGGTTAGCTCTGAATTGTTGAATCTTTTGTATTTTGCACCAGGTAATGTGTGCCCCCTCTTCAAGGTATGGGGCACCTGCACCTTTCTTAAATTTGCACTATGTTGTCTCTCCATTGTGTGAGGACTACAGATGGAAATTAGCATTGAGCTAAATCTGGTGCAGCCATCTTTATATTCATCCATCCATTATCTGTACATTATCTGTACGCCGCTTAATCCTCTGCAGGATCGCGGGGGGGCTGGAGTCTATCCCAGCCGACTCAGGGCGAAGCCAGAGAACACCCTGGACAGGTCACCAGTCCATCACACAAACAACCAAGCACACTTTCATTCACACCTACGGACAATTTTGAATCCTCAATTAACCTCATGTTTTTGGTGAAAACCCACGCTGCACAGTGAGAACGTGCAAACTCCACACAGAAAGATCCCAGGCGTCCTAACCAGGACGCTAACCGGGGATCTTCTAGCTGTGAGGCGACGGTGCTAACCACTTATCCACTGTGCAGCCCTCCATCTTTATATTCTACGGGAATATTCAATGTCACTGCACAATGTCCTGCTAAATAAATAAATACCAAATACCAAATGAATAAATTTCAATTAAAACTACAGCTGACTACAGATTAAATCAAACTTTAAAATGTAGATATCACAGTTCTGTAGTTTCCTTTATTTTTGCTCTTGCACCAAGCATCCTAGGTGATGCAGAGGTTAGCACTGTCAAATCACATCAAGAGAGCTCTGGGTGTGAACCTGCTGGTCAGCTGGGGCCTTTCTGTGTTCTCACTGTTCCTGGGTGGGTTTTCTCAGGGTGCTCTGGCTTCGTCAACATATTTACCTGGTGATTCTAAACTGGCTGCGGGCGTGACTGTCAGTGTGCATGATTGTTTGCCTCTTTGTGTCCAGAGCGTACCCCGCCTCTCCTCTAATGTCAGCTGGGAAAGGTTCCAGCCCTCTGCGACTAAGCATCCTCACACTACTAACAGGGGTTCCTAGTTGTTTCCAAGCTGCCTGAGACAAACGCCTACTATTATACATTCACTTAATTTATCTAATGCTGTAATCCAAAGTGATTTACAGTCAGCGAGAAGGGAGGAATCCTAACCACCTCACTCAGTGGAATTGACTCGGGAAGGTTCCTCTAATACCTTAAGTGTAAAAGAAGGATACTCTCTCTTTGTTGGTGGACAAACAGTGACTGACAATACATATCAAATATAATATGTGGCATTCTGAGTACAATTCCACTAACAGATAGACTGTACATGGTCACTGGTCATCCATTTTTTAACCGAAATCACATTTTCAAACTTTATCCTGTCATTAATGTATAACTTTTAATTTATAATAGCTTTTAGTTTATGTCAGTTTGCCCTTATGTAACACTAAAGTGAAACAAAACACAACAAAGGCACCCAAGCAAATGTACAGACACACAAAGATCACAATTCACATTTATGGTTATAGCAGGGAAAAAGACTAACATGTTACAGACATGCTAAACAATCTGTCACTCCATGTACAGCAAGCTTCCATAGATAACCATGAGCATGAACTGCCATGGCATGTGACATTAACGTGGTTTGCGGTACGTGAAAATGTCACCATGACCAGAACCTGAACTGATGACCTTCAATAACAAACCCTGCAGAGCTGCTGTAGCTAAATAAAGAAAGACTTATGAAAGGCACGGAGAGAAAACGTCCCTCTGCCAAGATATTCTGGAGCAACACCCCACATTTAAAACCAGAAAATGATCGTAGTTTCACCTGATTACAGCTTTTGAGTCTTGAAACAATGGTGCATCTTTGTCTAGTGTGAAAACTGTAGAGCTAAATCTAGACTTTAAACATGCTTCAATGTGGAAGTGATGCCATTTCCAAACTCTGAAACAAGTCTGTGTCTCACATGCATTTTTTAAGGATAAGTCAAAAGCATATTAGTATATTTTCCACACCGAGAGATTCTTGTATACATACACCTGTTTGTCAGTCACCTTCAACAGTTTGAATGCACCACACATATGTGGATCTTACCTCTGCATAAGGTTTTCCATCCTCTATGACAGCAACTGGGTCTCCACCTATCACCAGTTTGGCCACCTCGCTGTCCTGCCCAACCTTACCCCAGGCATAATTTTGCACAGCACAGGTCAAAGGAAACACTGAGGAGAGAACACTTAGTGTGATTTTTTTTGTCCTTAGACAGAAAGTAAATACAAACCTGAATCCATTGTGTTGCAGAGGCCTCCAGCCTCTTTAACTATTAAAAAACAAAGAACACTCCTTTGTGTCTCTGCCTACCAACAGGTGCACGTACAATGCAGCTTATCACACACACCAAGTTTTGCAATCTTATGCAACAGTCCTACAACAGGAAGGTTAGAATGTTCAGACATGTTTCTATTATACCGTCTTATCTATTATCGTCACATATTTTGAGCTAAATGACAGAAACACATCTCTGTATAAAGAAACACAGCATAAATGACAACCTTCAAAATGAAGTCACTGTTACCAATATAGCACATTTCAAGCAAAAGCCAAGATTGGCACTTTGAATTAACATTAAATAATTAAGGTTAAGACCCCAAGCTGAAATGAATGGTGTGAATTTATCTGAATAATTTAAATATCAAGGATGGAAACTCTACAAAGAATATATAAAATACAACTTTACAGGATGATAATAAATACTAAAGCAAAGACCCTACAGTGTTAATGATTATTCAGATGACTAAAACTAAAGCTATGCCCATATAAAAATACACATGAATACTCCACCAATCCAAGGATTTCATGGATTCCCTATGAGCAAGCTTTGGTTTCACTATACTTTCATAGTTATTATTTTGTGTACACATAAAAACACATGCTATAATTTGACTGCATTAGCTTTATGGCAAATGAGAATAACCTTAAATCTCTTCTTTATTCTAATTCGTTGACAACATGGCCAGCTTTGTAGCTTAGTTGAAGGTGTAGCATATTTACTGCAAGAAAGCACCAGTGGCTGCCTCGGTGAGAAATGTGTCCTCATTTTTAAGCAGTAAACCAGGAGGAACTATTCCGCTGGGGTTCCATTATTTGGCAGACCACCGGCCAGCTGACGATGCAGCCTTCATTGACAGAAACGCGGCCAAGTAAGCAGCTTCACATTTGCCAGGCTCTGTTGCAGTAAAACGAAGCTGGACTTAGCGGATAGCTGCGGACGTTTTCTACATGTTGAAAAGGCCTTTTTGTTGTTTAGCTGTAGTGCTAACCGCGCTGCTTCAAACACTGAGTACCAGCCTCCCATACAAACAAAACGCCGGCTGACACACTGAGGTTGGATGCTCGCTGCCAACAACGAAGCTCTTTGTCGACGTCTCCTCATACGAATAAGCGCTTCGGGTATCGTGTCATCTAAATGACAGCGACGACATTAGCTAGCTGGGTGTAAATAATCGGAAGAGACGGTTTGAAACAGTTGTGAAGGAGAAAATCTCACTCACCTCTCACTTCCTCCATGACTGCGACGTCCGCTGTCAGACTGCTGCTGACGTCACGACTCGACGAGCGGACACGTAGGCTGCGTAGCATTTGTTTCTGCTTCATGATGTGAATAAATCATCTGAACTATGAACACTTTTCTCCTTGTATGCTTTTATTTCAGTCAAGCTGTACAGAAGCCTGATTTATTGGTAATTTTTATAATAAATAGATAATACCAATTAATAACCTCACTGAATCATAATCGGTATGTGTACACATACAAAGGAAACTGAAAATACATGTATTTTGTGTTATGTGCATATTTTTACATAATACAGAATGTACTGAGACTACATGCATTTAAACAAGGGCAACGGGTTAGAGACAGGAGTACTTGGAGCTATAGATATGCATAAAAAAGCATGCTTAAAAGTGAACCAAAAGTTTAGTCCACACTTTGCAGATTCTGCTGATACAGGAATAAATACAGTTATTAACAATAAATGTAGGGTTACTGACATTTTATATACAAGAGCTAAGTGGATGATGAGTGCAATGAAGCAGAGAGCAATGTGCTGGAATTAAATATTAACAGGTATATCATATATGGTATATACATTGGTTCAGAGTCAGGGATTCAGGATTTGGAGTTGCAGTGGTTCCTTGGTGTTACAGGTTTAAGACTCAAGACTTGTTCCAATCATTATAGACTGATTTAACTGTTCATCAGAAAGTGGCCTGAGGGAAGAAACTGTTCTTCTGTCTTATTTTCAGTGCCCTGTAGCGCCTACCTGACTGTCCACCACAGTCTGTCTCTGTCCATTTAGGTGGCCAATCCAAACCAGGCAGTAACTGAGGTGCAGAGAACAGACTGCATCACTGCTGCGTAGAAATGGATCAGCAGCTCCTGGGTTAGGTCTAATTTCCTGAGCTGGCGCAAAAAGAATTTCCTCTGCTGGGCCTTTTTGTTCATTGTGTCTATGTTGAGTGTCCGCTTCAGATGCTGGTAGATTGTGGATCCCATAAACTTGAAGGTTTCCACTGTGCTGTTGAGTACGGTGAAAGGGGCAGTGTAGGTGGGCTCCTTCTGAAATCCACTGTCATCGCCACAGTTTTGAATGTTTTCAGCTCCAGGCTGTTGTGACAACACGAGCAGACCAGCAGTTCAACTTCCTGTGTGTATGCAGACTTATCACCATCCCAGATGAGGCCTATGACCTTTGCATGATCTAACGTCTTAAGCTGGTTTTGAATGCTAAGAAAAGGAAATGTATTTATTGTCCAGAGCTCACTCTCAGATCTAAGATATTGCTATCATTCATACTTTAGGCAAGGACTTAACTGAACAAGTATCGTCCTACAAACTTGAGTGCATAATGAAAACCCAGTGGAAAAAACTGAAGGTTAGGCTAGGAGGAGTTTATATTGACATTTTTGAGTTAGATCTTCATCTGTTCATTTACTGACAGGATCTCAACCATTGAGTTGATCCACACATTAGTCAGGTGTTTCTTTAAATGACATTTATCAGTTAGTGTGTATTATAAAGGTGTTTTCATGTAAAAAATAAAAAATCATTTTCCTTAAAAAAAATAAATTTTATGGTTATTTAGTTACACGTTAGACATGTACATTTGCAATCTATTTATATCTATTTATATCTTTGTGTCTTTAAAAAATATGGAAATAGGTCTGTAACACTACAGATTTTTTAACGATGTGCAGAATCCACAGGATTTGCTTTAGCATTAGTTTTAATGAGACCCAATTTAATTTCCATGTATTAGTCTTCTTGCTGTGAGCACTTGCAAATGGCACACGTGTATGGGCGCGCACAACCTGATGCACGCGTCATTGCCCCGCCGGCTTAGTGCGCCTGCGCGCTCAACTTCGATCAAGGAAGTAGGTAGGACGGCCGACTGAGGCGACAGAGAAGAGTTTGTTGTTTATTCCGCTTTCAGAGGATAAAACACCTCGCTGGCTTTTCAAAATGTCGGACTTTGACAACAACCCGTTCGCTGCGCCTGTCAGCGACAACCCTTTCAATGTAAGTGTGTGGTTTCAATAGCTGAACAGACACAGTCGAGGCTGGTTGCTGACATATCATTCGTAGCTAGCACGCCAGGAAACTTGTCGGGTGGATGCTGGGGTGGGACTTACTTCTGCCTTGCAGAAAGCCATTTGCCGAAATGGCGTGATTGACAGTATTTTAACCAATCAGTGAGCTTTGTTAGCAAAGAAGGTGGAGTTTCTTTCGAGTTCAACTGCAGGAAGTTAAACTCTAACCAACTAAGAATGTGTGTCAAATCTTGTTTAGCCACATTTCCAATGTTACTATTTACTTTAAAACGTGTTTGTATCGTTGTGTGTGTTTCTAATACATTGGACGTGATTTAATATTGTTTTGGTGTCCTGTAATGTCACCTACAGTGATGCTGTTAGTTTGCTCTTTGAAACGAATTTCTAAACTACAGGATGTAGCCTAGTAGTTCATTCAATCTATAGAAATTTAACTTGAATATCTTTAATTTCATTGTTTGTGTCCTAAAAGTGTATTGCATCCAGACACATTTGATCCACCCACAGCAGTTAGTATCATCCACTGGTCAGAAGGAGGCCGTTACCCATTCCTTTCATGTTAAAGTGACTGACCTACTGACAAATATGTCTTAACCTACTTAGCAGTTCATGTAAAAGCAAATTTGCTGACTTACTGGATTGCAATGCACTGGGAATAACATTGCCCTTGGAATGCATTATTCATCTCACACTTCACAACAGACTAAATCTGAGAATGTATTTTCAGTTTTGTTTCTGTTGTGTTAACAAGGATCTTTGCAGTGATTTCCTCTCTGGTTGTTAATGCTCATCTTTGTGTAACAAAACTGGATATTTACACCTTTTTTCATGAAGAGGATTGCTTCCTAACTTTAAATACTTTAGATGTAACTCCACTTAATTTCCTCCTCTACAATGTACAGGTCTGTCCCTCCCTTCACCCCTCCACACTCGCCGCAGCTCGAGCTGCAAGCTCACAGCTCACTCTGATCAAACACTGTAAAACTACTCTGATGATACAGAACGCCCTATCCTGCTAGTTGACGTGATTGGTTCCTTAGGTGTGTTACATGTGGCAGTTTTAAGATGGAAATGCTCAGCAGTTGTGTTGACTGCTCATTTTGCTGGTAATGTCTTACAGAATGTAAAACATGACATAGACTTATTAACAAGATTTTTTTTTTAATTTAAAAAAGATTTTTACCAGAGGAGGTCTTTAATATTGTACCTAAAAAGTTTACTGTTTACAAGAAACTTTTTTTTTAATTGGCCGGCGAACAACAGCAATGCTTATGATATCCTGGCATTTATAGCCCCTAATGTAAATAAAGACTCAAAAAAAACTTGATGGCGTCTTTTCAAAAATTGCCACTTATTTCAAACTCTACATCTGCCAGCATGTTACACACAAAAATGGAAATCTCAACGTCCATAAATGGG
>OMNN01097244.1:0-14296 GCA_900302755.1 Chromis chromis
GACCATGAAGCTGCCGTGGCTCCTGGCGCTCACGGCGCTGCTTGCTCACGCCGCCACGGTAAGCCTCAGATCCTTTGTTAACCGGGGGAGCGCTTCGGTGCGCACGGGGGGCATTTTTATTTTATTTTTCTGTGCGTGTCTTTTAATGGTAGGAAATCCTGCACTCGACCTACATATCAGCCCTTATTGGCCGCCCCCCGACTCCCAGTGCACCCCACCCCCCGCTTTTACGCACACACACACACCAGCCTTTGTGTCTCAGTGTCGGGGTTTATTGTGGCCTGTGTGTCCCCTCCACTCAGGAGGTGTGTGTCTGTGCGCGCATGTGTGTGTGTGTCGGTAATTAGCGGGTTATCTCTAATTGAGCTTGATTACGGGTCTTGGTGCGGTGCCTCGTTCTGTGGTCTCTGTGTCACCGGCTCACATCCTGCCGTTAATTTGGGGGGGCTCCAGTCATACTGCGGCTTTAACGACTTTATTACCGGGGTCGGACGGTGCGTGTGTGTGTGTGTGTGAGAGAGAGAGAGACTGTGTGTGTGTGAGAGAGAAGGGGATGATTGAACCTGTGAGCTCCTTTAATTGCCAGATAAACGGCGACCTCATTGTCCCGATGCCAGAATCCAACCGGGGGCATCCTCCCGTGTGTGTGTGTGCGCAGCAGTGTGTGGTGAGAAGTGGGTGGGGTAACGGGGAAGTTAACGGCGATGCGGTGCGCGAACGAACGCCAGGATGGAATGATGTCATCGGGAATCGCGAGGAGGGAAGCTGATTAGGAATGCGAGAGCCTCCTCCTCCTCCCCTCCACCTCTCCTCCATCCATCCATCCCTCCCTCCGTGCGCACACACACCTCCTCTCCGGAACCGTCCACGCCGAGATTCACGCGTCCCCCCCCCCTATCCACAGCACGCCCACACCTTCCGCTGCCGATTAATCCAGATTTATCCTATGAGCAGGAGGAGGAGGAGGTGGAGGAAGAGGAGGGAGGAAGCTCAGTGAATCATTGAGAGAAAAAGGGGAAGCAATAAATAAATAAATAAATAATCAAAACGCAGATCTAATTTTAAAACGTGGAAAGTCCCAGGAGCGACATCTCCATAGGCTAATCTCCCCCCAGAGTGTTTTATTGCAGCTCTGTAGTGAGAGTGGAGTAATTTTTGGAGTGCTGCACAATGTTTGTATTTTCTTTATTTCTTTTTTTTTTTTTTTTAAACCTTCATTCATGCATCAACCTGTTAGGGGCCCCTGTTGTGCCCTCTGCACAGACCAGGGGCCCATTAGGAGCAGAGCAACCAGTATTCTTCACTGAAGTGACACTCAGACATGTTCAGACATATAACAAGAACTTTTATGTTCAATTCCACACACCTTATGCATCCCACAATTCAGGTGCAATCATCCATTATGCCATATCTGTAAATGTGAAAGGTGTTATTATCCTCAGTTGTGTCTCTATTCAGCTTTTGTATTTCTTGTTTTGTTCCTTGCAATGTTTAGTTTTAATGTAGCCGCTGTAACGTGTGAATTTCCCTGGTGAGGAAACCAGTAAAGTTTATCTTCTCTTATATAATGCTCTTTCAGTGGCAGGCTATTTTGCATGCTTAATGAGTTTTCCACAAAACAATTCTTAATTTGTGGTAATTTAATTGAGCACAGCTTCGTTCAGGCATTAGTTTCTGATCAGAACATAAAAGTAAATCTCTTCAAAGATGCCTTTAGTTGAAAATCAAGTTTTACCTTGTTAAAATGCCTGTATGGTGTTTTTTTATATGCTTGTAGACATATCATAAGTGAAATAAGCAGTAAACACCACGGTTTAGGTTTTCCAGCATGAAGCTGCAGTGAATCAATCACGGTCTCAGAAACACAGATTCAGATTTATGGGGGTTTCATATGTCACAAATCTAAGAAACCAATCCTCTCAGCTTGCAGGATGAAGCTTTCCGTATCACTGTCCTTCAGAGTCAGCTACTCGAGCAGTTTTACAGTGTTTGAGCAGAGGTGAGCTGGTATGCTTGTGTTGCAGTGAGCGTGGAGGGATCAGTGCTTCATAGATCCACATCCTCTAGACGAAGTGTAGAGTTCCATCTAAGCCATTTGAAGGCATGAAGGGATTATGTTCATGGAGAAGCTTTTAAATCTGTAACTTTGATGCACAGCTCTGAGTTTTAGGGGTTCAACCAGTTATCAGAGAGGGACTTTAAGCTATTCTACATTGCTTTTTAATACAGAAACTGCCTTTTGTTGATACTGCATTTTAGTGGTGCAAATTCTCCAACACATTTTTTAACTAAATCAACAAAATCAGCTTTTAGTAGAGCTGCAACAATTATTCAATTAATTGTCAACGATTTTGATAACTGATTAATACATTTGAGTCATTTTGTGAGAAAAAAAAAGTCAAAACTCTCTGATTCCAGCTTCTTATCTGTGAATATTCTCTGCTTTCTTTCCTCCTCTGCGACAGTAAACTGAATATCTTTGGGTTGTGGACAAAACAAGAGATTTGTGGATGCCATCTTGGGGTTTTTGACATGCTAATTGACATTTTGCACCATTTTCTGACTATCAAACAATTGACTGGATTAATCGACAATGGAAATAATCTCTAGTTTTCCTCGGCATTGGGTTCAGTT
This sequence comes from Chromis chromis, assembly GCA_900302755.1. Taxonomy (NCBI): domain Eukaryota; kingdom Metazoa; phylum Chordata; class Actinopteri; family Pomacentridae; genus Chromis; species Chromis chromis. The sequence goes on from OMNN01097244.1 coordinate 2,635, forward strand.
CAGTGCGTTAGGTTGCTTCATTCAGCCTTTGCTTCCATTTCTTCACTTGGACGCAATATTTGTATTGTCAACATCTTGGCATTCCGTTTCGCAGTTTCTGCTGTGATGTTGAGCTGCTTTGCCAGGGAGTTTTCAACACCACACACACACACCGACACACCGACCCTGCCGACACTGATTACTACTAGGTCAGTCGGCTGCAGTCCTTGCCAGAGATCCTTGGCCTCCGACCGACCTAATCCGTCTTTAAGTGTCCAGATGGAGACAGGTGTGACACATATATATATATATATATACACACACACACCCTTAAATACACGCTGTGTTTGCGGCGCACAGATAGATTGCAGGTGCTGCACGAAAGGCGACAGACACACATATGTCAACAGTCTAATAATTACAAGACTCACCTCAAGCAACCCAGGCCTTGAGCGCACACACACACATGCAAACACACACAAGACCTATGGCTGCACGCGTTTGCTGACAAGATCTTTCTTCAGATGCCTCTTGGCTTGAAACCAGCTGACTTTGTATGTGTGCGTGATCCCTGGTGTTGTGTCTCTGTGGGTATTTCCAGTTATCGAGGCTGTGACATCATATCCGGGCGACTATATTTTACATGGGAGATTGGTTTTCCCACAGACATCTGTTGTGTCCCACGGATAGCTAGTATGTGTGTGTGTGCATCCGTTTGCCTTCATGAGAGCCCTGACTGTCCATCTGTCTGTGTGGGCTCAAAAATAGTGAATATGCACTGCCAAAAGCTTGTTCTCGCCAACCCTCTCTCTCTCTCTCTCTCTCTCTCTCCTTGACAAGTGTGTGTTACGGTGTGTGTGTGTGTGTGTTAGTGTGTGTGGCGGAAAAGCGTTGTGTTCTTGAGGATCATGTTTAACTCGTGGAATGAATCAGTGTTTTGTGCACAGCAGACAAAGCCCCCTATAGAGGGAGACGAAGAAAGAGAGAAGGATCAAGAAAGAGGAAAAAATAGCCCGAGCGAGGCGGATTGAGGGAGAGTGTGGAATGTGAGAGGCAATTTGACACAGGAAGTGGGTCCTTCTCACTCTCCTGGAGGACAAAGTCCCCTCACACACACATGCATGCAGGAGTAGGCTGGCAGGTAGAAAACACTGGCGGGATGGAGGAGGTATGTCAGGTGTGTGTGTGTGTGTGGAAGGATGGGCGAGGGTACGGGGGGTCACCTTCCAGTCGATAGAGGAAATGAAAAGGATCAGGGTTCATATCCGGAGCTGTGTTCACGGGACCAACGTCTGCAGGTGAGCGTGGACACAGTGAGAGAATAGCCTCTCAGTAGGAAAAACATCTCCCCCCTCTCCCACCCCGTCCCCTCCCTTTTTCGATGTGAACACACACACAGCTCACTCGTATCTGAAAGCAATTTCTTATCACATGGGATGGACCGGCATTGGCAGATGTGCCGCATTTGACCGAAATTAGTTTTCCTTTTCTCATGGAGGGAGTTTTAATGTTTGATTCAGCTCAGAAGGAATGGAATTTCCCATTAAAGTGATAACAGCATGTGGGGACGGAGAGAAACCTGCCTCCACAATACCTGTTATTTCGAGGCGTCCTCCTCTGAGCTGAAAGAACAATGGGAGCCAAGAATCCGCAGCCAAGGCTGGAGATTTACCCGCTAACTAAATTTGCAAAACTCATCAGTTTAACCGAGCATAAAACAGGGACAGCCATTACTGACCCCGAGAGAGCTCCAAATTCCCTGCAGCAATCCCTGAGACCTTTAACCTCTAATGTCAGACGGCAGACTAATAATTTAGATGCCACATTTGACCCACGTCTGGATTCATATTGAGAAATTTGGGCTTTTTTCCAGTCACGAGCGCACTTGTTTCTCGAGCAAAGGGGACACAAAGAGGGTTTGGTGTCATCATGCAAAAGAGGAACAGAACTCGTACATACAACTTTAACTTTTCCATTTAGTAAATACCATATTGAATGCCAACATGAAAATAGTGATGCAACAGCAAAAAAGAAGACATTACAATTTTGCAATATGCAAGCCAGTGTTACTTTTCTGGCCTTTGACCACGAAAAGGTTCAGAGGAAATTCTTTGAACTGGGTAAGATGTAATGACTCTTTGATGTCAGCTGGTTTCGGCCACATGTCGTGCACTCCAGAGACAAATACTGCAAAAGAAACCGCTGATCAGTCAAGTGGGTTAGATGTTTGCAATGTCACAACTTATTCAATAATCCATCTCCCATGATGCACATTAACTTAAAAGTAAAAGTGAAAACCCACCTCAACTGAGAGTAAAACCTTCTTTACAAAACTGGAGAAGTTTATTTTGTAATTTGCAATGACTACAAAAACACATGAAAATATAATATGGAAACACGACTATTGGGAGAAGGATGTGGAGTCCCAAACTGAAAATGCATTTTTGTGCATTTGAAGCGTATTCCTGAACTCGTCTGGTGGGAGAGGTTTAGGACAGAGAAGGGAGAGCTGTATTTTCAAATTCTGTCTTTCTTTTTTTTCAGATTTCTGCCTACTGCTGCTTTAACACTTAACCGCTTTGTGCTCTTGGTAACAAATGAAGGCGACTCAAATGAGTATTTGAGTTGAAAGTGCTGAGAAATAAATCCAGGCTTTTGTGTCTTCACGGCTAGATTATTGCAATTTATTGTACTCTTAACTCAGCCAGTGAAGCCGCTCGGCAGCTCATCTTCTAACAAAGACAAAATGAAGCCCCTGAGCATATGCCTGAACTGCTGTGCCGGTACAGTGTCTTTAAAGTCAGTCAGGTAGCTTAACCGGTCGCTTGAAATGAAGGGAGACACAGGGTTTGCCGTTTGTCCCTAAAGTCTGGAATAGGTTAGTCTCTTACTATTAAAGTTAAGTAAATTTTCTTGTATCTTTCAGCCTCTCAATTATTTTCATATTCATGGCCTTTTAGACGTCGTGTCACAATAACTTTTTCAGAACCGTCTTTGAGAGGTTTGGGAAATGTGAGTTTATGCTGGGATAAAGTGGAGGCTTTCCAAACGCACATTAATGTTACACAAATCATTTCAAACAACTGGTTCTTGGTCTACATCCGCACTAATATATAAAAAGATCCATTGAGGTGAGCATTTTAGCACCATTTCCGAAATATTCACTGTGCATACTAACCACACCGCCTGAAAATGCATGTCACATTAAAATTCGCATTCACTGGAGCTTGTGGATGCAACCATGAAGATACTACAGAGAAAGAACAGCAGCGGAGAAAATAAGACCAGACCTTTCCTTAAATGCACAACAGTTGCAAGCATTGACAACAAGGTCAGCAGTGCCTGAAATTCATTATCCACGTTGAACAACCACATGAGCCGCCAAGGCTGGCTTCTTTGTTTTCTTCTGAGAAATGGTCACATGATAAAAGTGTAGCGAATCGGGGGACGACATGTAGTGACAGTCCAGGAAGTAAACATGCGTCATTATTTTCTCAAAGTGTGTGTTTTTACAATGCAACTCATACATTTTCAGACTCAAAACAGGCTCAACAGAACATCTGACTCAATCACAAGTCACGACACACAGAGTAACGGGGTTGCTACTAATCATAAGGTCGGCGGTTCGATCCCCGGCCCCTCCATGTGTCGAAGTGTCCTCTGGCAAGACACTGAACCAAGTTAAAAGGTGCTCTATGACCGTAGCGGGGCTCCTAAAAGTCTCAGTTTTGGGGTCCTGAAACAGCGGAGCAATGTGGACGTAAATTGAGCAGAAGTTATGCCTCAAATTGTAGAGCAGGTTGTCCAAGTTCTACTTAATGCATCAACGAATATATGAGGACAAATATACGTGACATTAATTTCAATAAGTCTTGAGGGTCCACATGGACATCTGCGGAGAGGTGACGGATGCAGCCCAGATTTTGTATCCGTACAACGAGTTCGTGTGGTGACTATTCTACAAGGGGAGTAGTGAGAATGTGCAGAATACGTGTATATTGTGCTTGTATGGAACAGAGACTTTAACTGGACTAGAAAGTAGTATAATAACAACAACTATGAGTCTGCAAGGGAGTGTAATCCCGGCTTTATGCCTAGCTTGGCGATTCAATCCCCGACTCCTCCACATGCCGAAGTGTTCCTGGCAAGACACCGAACTCGACATTGCTCCTAATGGCAGGCCTTACATAGCAGCTTCTCCACCACTGGTGTGTGTGTGTGTGAATGGTATTGGAGTAGAAAGGTAGAAAATCAGTGTATAAGTGCAGACCATTTATCATTTCAAATGAAAACATATGGATGGAGCCTTAATCTATATGGAAATAAACACAGAAAGTAGCCCACAGCTATAAAAATACCAAAAGACTTACTTACATCTTCTCCCTTTTCTTTAATGATTAGTTCTTGTTTGTTATTTCTCTTTTGCTTTTGAATCACATAGAGACTTTATTTACAAAAATGCCGTATTCCACGCCTAATCTTGACTTATGCACAGCCTGATGAGCCACATTGTTGGACTGTTGTTGTATCGTTGATATGAATCTCTGCTCACTCGCAGTTTAGAAAGTAATCATTCGGCCCCACATTGTGCAACGCTAAACTTTCCCAGCGGAATGTGCTCAAGTCATCCCATGTATTAGAAAGAATGCAGCTATAGCCTGAATTCATCCAGCTGGAAACTTTGGCTTCCCCTTTCGTTTCATGACCAGTAACACACACGCACAAGTGCAGACACGCTTCCTCACATACATGCGCCGATGCACATTAACATCGGACTCGGGATTATCTTATACACACTGCGTTCTCCCAGCGCTCGTGAATTAGTCGTGGCGTTGGGTTTTATTGATTCAGTGAGTCAGAGGGAGACGGAGAACGCTGGAGGTGTTTTAGGTAGGTCAAAAAAGGCGAGAAACACAGCTCGTGTAGATCCTAAACACACACACAGACTCCCTTTGCAGTAATTGGGCAGCACTGCGCAGACATACTCACATACATATTCTCTGGAGTGGGGGGTTAGATGAATATAGAGACAAGAAGAAGGGAGGGAGAGGAGGAGTGGAAAAAGGGAGGTGTACAGACCACAAGATAATGAGAAGGAGCGAAAGAAGGGAGGGCCTAAAATGGAGAGAGGTAAGGATGGAAAAAGAGTTAATGTAATGGCAAGGATGGGGATGTTAGATAGCAGGAGGAAGGAGAGGAAAAAGAAAGGGAAACGAATCGAGCGCCGAGCGATCGAAAGAAGATAAGAGTGAGGGAACAGAGGGGAAGTAAAAAAGGAGCAGGAGTGGAACGGAAGAAAGAGTGATGGAGGGAGAGAAAGAAAGAAGATGGGCGATGTTGGGACGTGGAGGAGAAGGACACCGAGGAGGGGAGAAAAATGAGGGCTGGATGATGATGTGGAGGGGATGGAGCGAGGCCAGACCGACGGAGGGATGGGGATGGGATGGAGGGATGTCGGCAGAGAGGGTGGGGGAGGGAGGCGTGCACTGCTCATTCCCAGGAGACTGTGCTCTACCTGCTCTCCGTGGCCGTCGCCATGACAACCAGCATGGCTGCCGCTGTCACAGCTTTATCGCCCTTCTCTCCTCCAATCCATCCCCTCTGTTCCCTCTTTCTTTCTCTTGCTGTTTCCCCCTGCTCCTTCCCTCTCCATCTCCTCCAACTACAATGAATTAAAAACAGAGAGATGGCAGTTGTGTTTCACCTTTTACAGTGTGTGTTTGTGTGTGTGTGTTGCTGCTATTACAGGACTCTAAATTAGAGAGCATAAACGCAGCACCGTCTCCCAAAACCACAAAGCATTCTGGGATCTCTGTGTGTTCGAGCTTTCGCTATAAATAAAACCCCCAGAAACAGGGCGCCTCCTTCCCACTAACAAACCCTTGTGTGTGTGTGTGTGTGTGTATGTGTATGTGTGTGTCAGACAGAGTGAGAATCATAAATGCCTTCCAGCAGCATATTAACTATACGCTGAGATGGTTATTATCGTTTTTCGCTCTTAATATCCGTGTGTGTTTTTGTCGCTGTTTAGCACCACTCTCTTCCCACTTGCGTTTCTGTAACAACGAGGTAATTGCGTTAACGAGGGGCCGGATGGGTGGGGTCACGCGGGGCTGTCCAATGGAGCAGCTGGAATGTGTATTTCCTGGCAGACGGCTGATAAAAGCGGGCCGAGGCAGAGATAAGGTCGGCCTTCACACTCCCGACCGGACCCTGACTATCGTCTCTGAGAGGTTGGCCTCCCCCTGACCTCCAGCACACGACTCCCTCCATCTCCCTCTCCATCTGTTGGCCTGCTTGTCCGTCGGATGGCTGTTTTTGTCAGCAATTTTGCATTTTACAGCCAGCAAAAACTTCTCTGCAGTCGAGTCTGTTTATATCCAAAAACTTAGTCTGCTGCTGAAACAGTTTGTTGGGTTAATTGGCGAACAGAAGTTGATCATCGTTTGACAAAGCTCCTCTTCTTCTGGAACTTTTTACTGCATCGCATGGTCTTCATCAGCTCACGAATCTACTTTCACAACATGTCATTCACAGTGCTGATGGTGATCCAACTTCATCCAGTTTTTGCTTTGCTAAATTGAGAATATATGCTATTTTTCCTTCATCTTCTATAATATTAAACTTCATATCTTTTTTTAGCTGACAAGTTTTTAATGATTAATTAGGAAAATAATCTGCAGATTAATTGATTATGAAAGTAACCATTAGCTGCAGCCATAGACTGTAATTACCAGTGGTTTTGATAGATCATTAATTGTTCGAGTCGTTTCTTCAGAAATCAGCCAAACATATGGGGCACCCTGATGTTTGACTATTAAGGCTTCAGCTTTCGCAGTGGGGAACTTTCCAACTCGCTGTCTCTCTCCCATCATCTCCAGTCATCACTCTGTCTGCTTACTAATAGTCTGACTCACCAGGGGTAGACTCCAGGTATGAGCCTGCCATTTCTGCTGCATATTTCACACGGCGTACTCCTTCCCTTCCGCTATCCGCTGTCAAAATCCCCCTTTGCTATGGAAACGACAACCTCCGAGCAGCTACCTACACGCGGAAAATGGCAAGTTTTGAAGAAGATTTGAATCGTGCAATAAGGCAGGCCGGCTTGGTTCGTTTTCTAATTAGCCATTTTAATAACGGTGCTCACGTCCTTGCATGCAAATGTTCAATAAAAAATACGTTTCCCCCAGACACTGTTTTACAGGGGCACCATCACTGTATCCTGGGCTAAGCACCACCCAAGATAATTGTGTTTGGTTTAAGGAAATACAAACAAACTAGGGTATTTTTTGCCGATAGCAGAATATAATGAGGTGCAGCAGACCATTCTCCAGCACTGAAAAGGTTCTCTGGAGATAAGTATGGCTATGCAAGTCTAGCATACTAATAAAACCATTAATTTACCAAGAAAAAGTCTTGAAAATAGCCTAAATCAAATAATTAATGGCTTTTCTCTCTTATATCTTTTGTAACTCACATTTCTGCTGGTTTTGTAAGACAAAAGGTTACTTTAGGCTATGATATGATTTTATGGGTTAACCAATCCTCCATGGACACTGATTCCGCTGTAAATAAACACTGTATATGATGAGCTGTGCAATTGTACCATGATATACTAAAAAGGCAAATGGAAAAAAAACCTTGGAGGCTATACTGCAAAGCCTGTATTTTTCTCTTGCTTCACTTACTGATGACAGCCAGTTTGTGGTCAAAGAATCCTAGAAATTACAGCCTATGTCTTTTTCTCGACCGCGATGGAAAACGTCATCGTGAGTTCAAGGAAAGATGTGAAGGAGAATTCATGAGGTCATAGAAAAAGATGGCAGATGTTGTAAACGTGGATCTACCGAGGACGGTCCAGTGTTTCTTTTGCTAAAGGAGATAAAAAAGGAAGCACCTTTCCTTAACATTTAGAGGATTCAACCAGCTCTTATCTCAGCTGCCACTTAGATACTAACAGGTCATTTCACTCAGTTAGGAACCTTTATACCTAAAAAAAGACTATTTACCTGCAGCCCGGATCTCTTCTAATATCTATGCTCTGTTGCAAAGAACCTGTTTCCTTGGCAGCATGCTTTTTTGCTTTCTGACTTGCCCTGACTGGAAATGCTACCACTGCTCCTGTGGGAGTTTGTCTTTGAAAATGGCCACTACGGCCACTCAGAGCAGCGCATGAGGTTGTTTGCACCGAACGGTGGTGGAGAGTGCAGGTAAATGAAGACTCAGTGGAAAATAGAGAGCGCGTCCTCCCGGGGGAATGTCTTTAAGGCGCTACAAGAAGAGATAAAGATCACGTAAAATGGGAACGACGTCAAATCGAAACATGAGAGGTTTTATCTGCATGGAAATTCGAATGGCTTGTCGTTGAGAAATATAGCAATTTGTGAAAGTTCTTTACTTCGTCTAGCAGGTTTTTTATGCCATTAGCAGTTGGAGAGAAAGTGGCTCAGATCAGAATGTCTGTGAAGATTCTCAGTCATCCAGGTCATGGTTATCCTCGTAGTTTCAATCGTAGCATCTGGACTTGCTTGAGTTTCTCGAAGACGTTTCACCTCTCATCTTGGATGAGAGGTGAAACGTCTTCAAGAAACTCAAGCAAGTCCAGATGCTACGATTGAAACTACAAGGATAACTCAGATCAGAATGAGAAAATTACAATGAAACACAGATCTTTCAAGACGCATGCATTCACAGGAGCGTCACCCAATTTGTCATCACTTGATTTGTTTTTAATTAGTCAGCGTCACACTTGCTTCATTTCATCTTTTTCTTTGATCACAAAGAGATGTCAGTTTTAATCTGCACAAATTCATTTCTGAAGCGGGTTTTTTCCCCCACCAAATTAATCCCAGCGTTTATTTTGATTAGTTTTATTAATTTAGTCTTATTTTTATTGATTAGAGGGTTTCTGACAGTCACGTGTCATCACAAGTTTCATTAAAATTCATGCTGCAACAGGGATCTACAGACGAGCGTGTTTGTGTTTTAAGTGGCCATGAGGTTATAGCGTGGACACAGGAAGGGAGTATTTATAGATCCGGCCTTCAAGCTCCAAATCAAGAGGGAGCTTCCTGAGTGGTGCACAGAGGGGGGATTTATATAGGTGTGTGTTTTTACGTCTCCGTGTGTGTTTACATGTGAGAAAGAAGCAGCGGAGGAGCACAGGGAGGCCGCTTGTGCGAAAACGAGACCGAGCAATACTGTGTGCGAAAGGCATGTGACTGTGTATGTGTGCGTTTGAATTATTTAGCCCAGCGTCCCGACAGAGGAGTGAACGAGGTCAGGAGCTCATTGCTGCAACGATCCCCCCCCCCTCTCTACACCCACCAGCCCCCCCGTCACCCTCCATCTCTGCTGTGGAGCTCCTCGTTTATTCCGCCCGTCTTAATAAACAGGAACTTAGTAACAAAAGGCTTCCCACATGTTACTCACGTCCCCTCAATTATCGGCGAGCCATGAGGGAAGAGCATTGATCCAATTAAGCACAGACACTGAAACTTGCTGTTTGTGTGTGTGTTTGTGTGCGTGGCCCCTCTGAAGTAAACCTTTGAACCCCGGTTCTTTAAAAGGCTTTTTAAAAGGCTCTTTCAAAGGCGTTTGAACGAGCCACTGAAGCTAATGAGCTGTGTGTGTGTGTGTGTCTGTGTGTGCAGGACTGAAAACGTGAGTGTGTGCATGCGGTTGGGAGGATGGGGGATTCTGTAATATTGCTCAGCGGTTGCAGCAGGTTTCTTTCCCATAGGGCCTTTCTATAAACGCCCCCACGTGCACGAACGCACACTCAAAACACACACATGTATTTACACGCACACACACGTTTGCAGCAGCAGCAGGTGATTCATTCTTAATCTTTCATTCCAACAGTTGCGGATTAGCCCTAATCTTTGCCAGCAGAGACTCAGGTCTGAAAGGCTGCCTGACACCGAGAGCAGGCGTGCATGTGTGCGAGTGTATTTGTTTGTTTAGCTGCGTGTGACATGATAATTGTTTCCCTTGTTGGGCCGAGTGGGGCGTCGGTGTGACAGGACATGATACGACTGAGGCAGATACAGCAGACAGACTGACAGGTCGCACAACACTGAAACATTATACGCAGCAGGTGGGGGAGGAGAAAGAGGAGGAGGCGGCTCTCGTAGAGGAGACGCATGACTTCTTCTTGACATTCATTCCCTTTTATGACATTTTTTAAAATTAGCCCCGTCACCCCCTAATGTGAGTTGCATTTAGATGTAATTGAAGCCTCCCTATATTCATTAAGAATTACTCCGTCACTCATTCCCTTGATTAAACAAATCATTCCAACACCAGAAATCAATGAAACTCAAATACTACTTGCAACATGATCAGCAAGATAGAAAAGAAGTGCAGTTCTCCTAAACAAAATTAGGTTCACGCATGGGCACAGATTTAAAGGGGGGTGAATCATATTTTTTTTTAAATGTGCATTCCTCCCCCCCACACACAGTAAAAACAGAAAGAAGCAAAGGATTTAATAATCAATGTCTCCAACAGTCTTTTTTTTCTAAATGTGCAGACAGTTTTGAACATGAGCCGAAATCTCCCCGAAGCACATTTAAGTAAAGTCCAGGGGTTTATTTATTAATTAAAATGTATTAATGCACATTTAAAGCGCTTACCGGCCCCCAAACAAAAGACCCAAAAGAGTAAATCCAGCCTATATATGTGTGTGTTGACTCAGCAGGGATGGTATTAAATGAGAAAAGTTGATCTACAGGACAATAAATATTTAAAAGCAAAGCAGAAATAGCTGGGAGCCTCACTGCTTTATATTCCATTATATTTTGAATTGTCACCTGGTGCTTGGATTTTGTGTTCTCCTTCACATAAACAAAGACAATTCCGCCATAAACCGATGCAGGAAAAGCCACTAATTGGTGCGTAAAAATTCACCAGAATGCACTAATGCGCCCTCCCAATCTTCAAACAAACCCACGCCCACGGGGTTATGTGTACCAGCTGTTGTCCAATACTTTCTTTGTATGGAGTTTTGGGAGTTGTGGTGAAAAGGCAAACCATACGATGACTGAAATGTCACCAGTTTCGATTCTTTTCCTCTCTCGGCTCTCGTTTCCCCGTCGATACCCAACACTAATTGTGACATAAAACATTTAGGCCCAGCTATGGCCGGGGATAAATCGTATCTTAACACCTTAATAACAGACGGGAAATGTTGGCGGTTGAACACATTGCCCTCCCACCACAAAAAACATTGAACAAAGCACCAAGGTGTGGCAACAGGAGTGATTAGATATTGTGTGGAGGCGGAGGGAGGGGAGATTTGAAGAAAATGAAAGGGGAATAAGGTCAGAGGCAATCACAGACAAAAGTGATATGAAAGGACAGGGTGGTGGCTTAAAGCGCAGCAGGAGGAGGGTAAAGAAAAAGAAGATCGGTGAGGAAAAGGTGGAAACTAGGCAGAGAATGGAATTTGTTAATATGAAAAAGTGGTACAAAAAAAAAGATATGAGGAGCTCATCAGAAAATAGAGGAAGAAAAGGGGAGGGACCGGCTTTAGGTGGAGCGAAACGATAAAAGAGCAGGAGAGCTGACGAGGGAGAAAAACGAGAAAATGAAAGGGAGATGGATGGGGTGGATTGGTAGCAGCAAAGAGAGAGAGAGAGAGAGAGAGAGAGAGAGAGAGTGCGAGAGAGGGGGAGGGAGG
>OMNN01097245.1:11420-30558 GCA_900302755.1 Chromis chromis
ATTCCGCCGGAAATAAAATAAAATGTTTTTATTCTTTCTGTGCAGCCGGTACCGGTCCGCGTCTGGTAGTTGGGGACCGCTGCTGTCTGGCGTTGCCTGCTTGTTTTTAATATGGTTCATGCTGGAGAAGACCTGCTCACATAAGTAGCCTATATGAACATGAAAAAGTCTGCATTTAGAGTCCTGTCAGTCTTCGGATCGAAATAAGCTCTAAATATTATTAGGACCCGTTACGGAAAAGCGGGAAGCTATGTTCCCCGGTCCCATACAAAGCGGGGAACATAGGACCATTATTTAGAAAAAGGGTCCTATGTTCCCCGGTCCCATACAAAGCGGGGAACATAGGACCCGGGGAACATAGGACCCGGGGAACATAGGTACGCTCCCAGATGTCTGATACCGTGTTTCCACCGACCTGGTGCTAGTGCTAGTTTGGAGCCAGTGCCTGACTTAGCACCAGTTGTTTGTGTTTCCACCGCGTAAGCAGCGGCCCCAGGTGCTAAAAACCGGTGCTTAGCAAGCACCAACTCCTTGCTGGGCCAGAGCTAAGCACCGAGTATGTCAGGGGCTAGGGGCGGGGTTATCATGACCAGCGATCAGCGGTGGAAAGGGACACACAAACGTCCCTGGTCCAATCGCAGATGTATTGGAATGAATCCCGGGACACATGGGAAATCCGGTACAATTGTGTCGCGGATACGCGGAAGTGCCGGCGGTGGGCAACAGGCGACCTCCGCCTCGCGGACCTCCGCGGACTTTATAAAGATAAACATAGATATTATCATCAACTTATTGCGTTTGTTTAACCGCTATGTAATTGATACAAGCGTAGACATTTTATGGTGACGCAATGGTGTGGCTCCAACCTGGCTCCTGGCCAGTGTAAAAGGAAACCGGTTCTTAGGTGGAACGTGATTTGAACCAACTAAGCTCCGAACTAGCTCCTGGTGCTTCTTGGTGGAAACACGGTATGAGTATAGACAGAGAGGTGTAATGTGAACAGAAGTGGCTCATATGAACTGCTAGGCAGGCATTATGCAAATATTTTACATGGTGACATCATTAAGTAACGGGAAAAAGCCTGAACTTCAAACGAGGCATTTTAAGCAGGCAGGTAAGGAGCAATGTATACTGTGGGACTTTGTAGGTTTGCTGGCCTTTAACATGCACAAAAAAACTTTAATACACTAAATGAAAGGGGACAACCCCAAAAACCATAATATGGGCTCTTTAATACTATGAATTATTATTGTTTATCTAGGTTTTTTTTTTAGGTTTTGGACTGATTTAAAAAGTCATGTTTATATAAGTCATGAATAGCACAAATACAGAGTACTATACCTCAATCACAGACCACTTCTTCTTTCAAAATACTCCACATAAGGATCTTCACTTATCTTATTTTTAAAGAGGCAATTTTTATGAGGAATCCTAAATTACCAATTTTACTTCTGCCAATTTTTGGAATGACTTTTCACTTTGTTTTTACTTTAGACTTCTGCTGCTATGTTACTGAAGGGCCTTATGTTTGTTAAATATTCAATTTCTACAACACTTTCTTTCTTTTGTTTTGTATTTTCCTCATTTTAATGTGCAGAAATTATGGAATAATATGAGGTATAAGGTTTTTTTTTTTTAAATCCACTATAGTAAGAAAAACTTTATTTATATAGCACTTTTTAAAACAACATGTTACAAAGTGCTTCACACACAAAGAGAAATGGATAAGAACAATAGCAAATACTTATGTGGTGGGCATGTTATCTACCACCCTTTAGCGAGATAAATTAATAACTACAGTCTTGTCACACTGTAAATATACACACTGGTCAGCACTAGATTATAATTAGTGTCTTTTGTTGTTGTTACACTAAGCTTAACTCTTAATAAAATGTCATTTTTAGCAATATGTATTTTTAAATTAGCTGCTTTTGCATCCTTCCCTAAGTACAGAGAGGTTTCTACTTAGAACAACTGCTGGTCCACATCACAGTTGGTGTCAAATGTTATAATTTGCATGCAAGTGTCCAGCAGATTTAAATTATCTCACCTTGCCTGCCTTAACAGCAGCACCGTAACCAGTGGAGACACCACAGCCGAGCAGACACACTTTGTCCAGTGGTGCATCGGCTCTTATCTTTGCAAGGGAGACGTCGGAAACCACCGTGTACTGGGAGAAGGAACTGACGCCGAGGAACTGGTAAACCTGCTGTCCCTTGCACGATATCCTGCTTGTGCCATCAGCCAATACACCCACTTGGGCATTTTCCCTAGAAGCCACATAGAACAGTGTGTAGTTACACCCAATGAAAGGAATATGGTAAATGGAATTGTCTGTGTGTAAACATGAAGTCACCAGTTCTTCCTGCAGAGATTCGTTTTGGGACTTCGACATCGCTCGCATTCACCACAATATGGCAGAAAAAGAGGAATAACTTTATCGCCTGGGACAAAAACAAAAACAATTCAGTCAGCTGTGACAAAAAAAAGGAGAAATGAGAATCAGAACCAAATGTCAGCTTGGTGGTTGAGAGCAATTTACCCGGTGAGAATGTGGTGACATCTGGACCGATGCTCTCCACTATGCCTGCTGCTTCATGACCAAGAACTAAAGGGAACGGTCTGGATCTCATCCCTTTCTGAGTCTCATACAGGTATTCCCAGTCTGTGTGGCACAGACCTGTGGCAACTATCTGCACAAGTACAAAGGTGTTGATTCATGATAGTTTCAGGAAGTAGATGAGAAAGATGTTGTGCAACCTTCACATGTCTCCTTTTAGCAATTGTCACATGTATCATCAAATTAAAACTAGAAGATCCAAATGACTAATACAATGTCACAACAGAATTCAACACTATGTCATCATTGTGTATCATTTTTTACATTATTTAACCGTGTGAGAACAACTTAAAGTAATTACCACATACAAATCAACAGCTGTTGACGCTGACTTTTTGCTTTGTAGCATTACACATTCCTACACTTACAACCTATATTCCAAATAACAAATATGCATATTGCTTGTGTTGTTGTGTTGAAGATGCATTTGGGATGTGCTGCTAACCTTGATCCTGACTTCATGGGTCTTGGGTGGGGCAACTTCCACCTCCTCAATAATAACAGGTTTTCCAGGCTCCCAAGCAACAGCTGCCTTACATTTGATCACCTGAGAGAGAGAGAAATACATATGTTCTGCACTTGGTTGTGAATTACACAATATTTTAAGCTAAATAGGGCGTGGGTGGGCCTGGCTGTGGTAAACTGGTTAATGTTTGTCAGAACTAATAGGCTCAAAGCAACAAAAACAACAGTCTATTTATAAGAGAGTGGAAACTTTCATTCTTACCTGACCTTCTGTTGCCATTTTTGAGTGATGTTTCCAAAAATAAACAGCCTGCATGTGAACAAAAGAATTAAATTATTAAAACATATATTTTCGTTTATCACAAAGTCACACAGAGGCAACTTTGTGTCGTTTTATATCCATTTTGTATTAGAGTAAGTCAGGTTGTACTTACCAAGTTACTGTGTCTTAACAAGTCTTAACAAGTCTAGCACAACCGATCTATCTGTTTCTTTAAATATGACTGATAGGAGGTTTACGACGCTTCGCGACACTGCTGCATGCCTTTACGGCAGCGTATGGTCACACGTGTTGTCATCGCATGGAAGTCCGCCGCGGCGAGTAGTGCAGCCAGTCGATTGAATTAGTGAGTAATTTGCTTGAAAACGGAGTAGATGATGTTGCAGACTTTGTTAGTGTTTCTGTTTTGAAGCAAATACACGTCGTCTTGGTTTGTGTTTGAAAATGTGTATTAATTTCGTAGTTTGAAGGACTGAATTAAGCTAGCATGTTAGCAAGAAGTTGTGCAGTGCCTCCAAAGCCACACTGTTAGCAGCAGTGAATGCACTCCTGCGTGTTTAACTACGCTTTGTAATGTTGAATTCGCGTGTTTTAATGTCGTCTTTAATTAATTCTGGCTTCTTGTTCGCAGAGAATTTGAAGAAACATGTCGTTCAGAGGAGGAGGTGGTGGACGAGGCGGTGGGAGAGGTGGAGGATTTAACCGAGGTGGAGGAGGCAGAGGGGGGTTCGGAGGAGGCAGAGGTGGAGGATTTGGACGGGGCGGTGGAAGAGGTGGCTTTAACAGACAGCAAGACTATGGTCCTCCGGAATATGTTGTCGGTGAGTTTCTCCACTCAATAACAGGACGTCGTGTTGAAAAGGTGTTGCAGGAACTTCCTTTGGTGCCAGTGAACAGTCTGGCCATGCTGTATCTGCTTGAGCAACACAGTGGCAGGACTTTCTGAAGATCAGTACTGTGGCAGAGTGAGGAATTAATGTTAACTGTGTCAACTACAAGATGGATGTGATGCTCATTTAATGTCACAATAAATTTACTATAACAGTTTCTTACTTGTAAACATTTGTGCTCAAGAGTTAACTCATGTCAATCAATGCAATTTAAATCATCAGGGGCCTTCTGATCGACCATCTCTATTTTCCTTGAAACTTATTTTTATGATAGACTATGTTTAAAATTATATCCGTGTAATTTTATACTGATAAGTATTTTCGAGATATCCCTTTGTTTTTAAATTGCCCGTTGACCCACTGTTTTTTCCACTCATTGATATTAAGGGTTATGGTTGAATTACAATATCTCAGGAGCTATTAAAGATATAAGCCTGACATTTTCACTGTTATGTTTCATCTTGCCATTGATCCAGAATTTACAATATTAAACAAGTAGATCAAATTTAGAACAAACTGATGCCGTCATAGAAAAGTCCCATCTTTGAGCACACATTACCAGACAAGCTAATAATGCATAAGTCAACTAGTGACATTTGAACTATATGTAGTTGCATGTCACACTCAAACATGTAGAACACTTCTAAAAATAAAACTGGTTCTCAAAATATATCAAAATACTTTTTGAATACAGGCATATAACGTAATTTTCTGTCACTTAAAACATCACTTATTCAGGTCTCAGTACATCAAGGGTTCAGCAAACATTGATGTTCTTTAGATAAATCCTCGATGTTGAACAGTTTCTTCGAACTGAAGAAACCAAATAAACTTCAGGCTTTTATCTTTATTAGTTCCTGAGATATTGTTCTTCAAATACAGCCTCACATTTCAGTGTACAAAAAACATGCCTAAAGTGGCAATTAAAAAAAACAAAACACTATCTCAAGTTAGCAAACAACAAAGGGTGCAACTTAGGTTATACATTATGCAGCATGTCTGACCCAGGGTTTAAAATGTTGTGACATTGATTTTCCAAATTCATGCCATCCTTCTATATATTTGTCCCAAAATTGCATTTGGATATTTTCCTGAATCTTCAGCCCCAGTAAACATCCAAGCTGTAATCGCAATAGAATATTACATTTTTAAAACCCCTCCTTTAATAACATGGGGGTGTCTAAAACACAAGACAAATACAATTTAAGCTAAACATAACATATATATTGTTTCAAAGCACACACAATAGGCTCTGCAGTTTGTACAGCTGTAGGTTTTCTGAAGACTTTACAGCAAGTTGTAAAAAAAAAAAAATCATGGAAATTTTTATATATCTTTAATATTCATCCATGTAATAAGCATAGCAAATGGTATATGAGGACACTTTTGAAATCATGTCCCATCATGACATTGTAAAACAAGTAACTACACACAGTGGTGGTTAATGATGTTTGCTAATACTTCTGAGTTTTAAGCTTCTCTAAATATCAATCAAGTGCTTGCACAGTTTAGGTAGAAATTTTAAACTGATCATGACGGCTGCTGTATGTTTTACACAACTAACTGTGTTCCAATGTCCTTCCATGCCACAGCACTCGGAGAATTCATGCATCCGTGTGAAGATGACATTGTGTGCAAGTGTACAACAGAAGAAAACAAGGTTCCGTACTTCAATGCCCCAGTTTACTTGGAAAACAAGGAGCAGATCGGAAAAGTGGATGAGATCTTCGGCCAGCTCCGGGACTTTGTATCCTTTCTGACTTTATTTGAATGAATGAATGAATGAATGAATGAATGAAAGAAATTTATTTTTGAAAATGAGCACCAGTAATAAACCATATTTCACACATTTTGTTTTTGTTTTAACAGAAAATAAGAAAATTAAAGGTCTCCGCATTTTCAAAAAAGGAGAAGGAAGAAGCTAACTTATGTTTACCTTTCCCTTTTACACGGCTAACTTTGACATGGCTACAGTTTACTTTATTTCAGTCCCTAAACTTATGAGGCGACATCCAGTGGGGAACTGCTGGGGGTTAAATATCAGTGTTGCTACCTAGAATCCTGTTCACTCCTTAATCCATCTTTGCAGTATTTTTCAGTCAAACTTTCTGACAATATGAAGGCATCTTCGTTTAAGAAGTTACAGAAGGTATGAAATATCCTCCTGAACATTTAAAACTACTGAATTTGGATACCTGAAATTGCTAAACGTTATGTAATTTGCTCTTCTTCTTTTAGTTTTATATAGATCCAATGAAGCTCCTCCCTTTGCAAAGATTCCTTCCGAGGCCACCAGGAGAGAAGGGGCCGCCAAGAGGGGGTAGAGGTGGAGGAAGAGGTGGTGGCCGTGGGGGTGAGGCATCAGTTTCTCATTTTAATTGATTAAGTGTGCAGAACATTGTACTTGGGATAGCCATTTTTTCCTGTTTAACGTCCGCTCATTAAGAGTATGGCTTGTAAGAGTGGTTTGATTAATTCTGCTTTGTTTTTGTTTCAGGTGGTTTCCGAGGCGGCAGAGGTGGAGGATTCGGAGGTGGACGTGGTGGAGGATTCGGAGGTGGACGAGGGGGAGGCTTTGGAGGTGGACGTGGGGGAGGCTTCAGAGGAGGAAGAGGAGGTGGTGGTGGACGTGGATTTAGAGGTTAGACGATTTCCTCTGCGCTAAAATGTTGTATTTGTCTCTCTGGATGTAAAAGTGTTGTCATGTGGTTTATCATGCATATGTTTTCTTGGTGTTCTTTTTTGTCATTGTTGTTTTCTTTACTTACAGGTGGGAGATGATCTGACTGAGGGTCTGGCAAGATCGTCGCATCTTCACTTCCTCCAGCTAAAAGGCTGCGCTCTACCTCAGATCGTGGCTCGTTGGACTCGTATGGACATTGCCCTCATTTGTAGAACTTGAGGGGAGTTTTCACTTTTTGTTTTCTGTTTTTTTTTTGTTTTTTTTTTTACCAGTTTTGAATGAGTGGATCTTCATGGTTTTTATTTAAAAGGTTCATAAGTATGCTTGTGTGTAACATAACAGGGACCTTTTCTGCTTGTTATCGAGGGTATTTAGAAACCTTTGTAAGAAAGCATGTCATCATTCTGTGCTGATTATGTTCAAATGTTTAAGATTCAAGGAAACATGTTCACAATCCTCCATGTACTACTGTATTCATTGTTGGCTGAAAATATTTTCATACTCAATTTGTAATATCTTATAATACATATTGTAGCGTTTTTGTTAAAGGCCTTGATTAAAAGGTGCTTTGTAATTGTGTGTCTGTTTTATATTCTCAGGTTTTGCACACATTTTTGACCTCATGGCATGGAATTTATTGTTATATGCGCAGCTTGAGATGGGTATTTTCACTTTTATTTTGTAAAGGACAAAGTTTTGCCCTAAAATCTAAATTCAAGATGAGTTTGTGACATTCTTTGAAAACCAGTTGTGGTCTAATATGCAAAAAGTGAGGTGTCGAGACTTAAAACCTCCATTGTTCATAGTCATATAAATTCATAAGTACATCGAAGTTGGAATTGACATATTTGGACAAGCAAGTGTTATCCTTTTGATACAATAGCTTCAGATAAAGGTAGTAAACATAGGAAAAAATTGCTTTTTCAATTATACATTTGTTAACAATAGTGATTAAATGTCCTTTTTTGGTGGAGAAAGTATTTGGGCTCATGATGTAGCAATGCAGTCTTTAGAATAGGGAATTAATGTGTTTCCTGTTTGAAAACACTTGAATGGGATTCGAATATGAATCCCTTTGAGGGTTATGCTGATACATAACCCTCAAATTCTTCTATTTGAGCCATTCCTTGGTGGAGTCTAGATAGGATACTCCTATAGAAAGGTCCACTTGTGGTTCAACTTCAAGCAACCTTTGGTATGATGCATAACTCATAGTTGAACCAGTGAGTGCACAGTGATTCCCAGGTGAGGTTTTCCTGAAAAACGCTGTCCTGAACACATTATTCCAAAATACATGTGTGTATGGACAAAGACCTGTGTACATTTAGATCTTTGTCTATATGTTTGCCAGCAAAATGTGATTTTGCACTGATGTTCTTTTGGGACTTTTTTCTGACTCCACTTCCATGCAGCTCAAATCTCTAGATGTATGCACTTTGATGCCAAAATTTAGAGTTACCTGCAGATCCTGTGATGAATATGGTGTTCTTTTGGCATCAAAAAGATGTCCAGTTGACAGTTGTTTGAAATCTACTCCATGTGGAAATAATTTGATCATCTTTCCATCTTTTTGGTATCTACAACAATTTTTTCCCCCTGAAAGACCTATAGAGCTCTCTAGATCTTGGCATGATGACACATTAATAGCACAGACCATAGCTGTCAATTTTAAATGAGAGGTTCTAATTATTGGCACCTATCTGCAACCCCTGATTATAATATAATTTGGTTGAAGCTGTATAAGTATCAGTTTTATTTTTCACATGTTTGAGTATGTCATCTTTATTAATGGTCACTATTATTGTTGTGTCTTGGTAAAACATGTTGAATAGGTCAACAATTTCCTTTACTTTTTTCACGATCATCATTTATGTACATTTAAAACAACAGACCTTGAACCAAAGTGCTCAACTTTGAGACACCCTGTGTTCAGTAGTGGAAAAAACATTTGTAGAGTTTTGATATTTCAGTTAGGGAGAACCAATTTTAAATATTATGAACGGGTGGCCCTGATTAAAAAAATAAAAAATAAATAAATTCTTACATTTATATATTAATTATTAACATTTAGAAAGACGAGGAAGCTTTCAGACCCAAATATTGTTATTAATAAATTCGCTTTATAAATTACTATTTTTTTCTCTACTGCGGCTGCGTCATGGCCACGCTGACTGTTCTCGCCTCTGATTGGTCCACACGTTAACTCCTTTACGGCCGCTCACTGGTCCTCCCTCTCGCGCTGAAGGAACAAACATGGAGACAGCTGGTAAAGTAAGTGCAATTCCCACAAAATGTTCAGGAAACTCTTTCACATGCGTTCTTTCTTTACGTTTTCGCTGTAATTGCGCCATTAAATGCGCTTGTAGGCTTAAAAACAACTCAAGGCTGTGTCAGCTGACGCTGATTAATAACGGTGCGTTGAATGAAGTGCTACCAAGAACCTCTGTTCCACTGTTCCACTAACTAATCAGTGTATTTGCAAGCTACTGCAACGCTTGTCCAAATAAATACAGCAGTGGCATGTTTTAAAGTCTGCTGTAAGTTATAAAATCGATTACAAATTGTGCAAACTCATATTCACATTTAGCATCAAATGCATGAGGCAGTTGATGGTGAAGCAGAATACTTGTCCCAAGATGAACTCTTACATAAGCACATGAGAGTTCAAAGGCTAACTACACTGTGCAGCTAGCTCGGCCTGTCACAGACTCAGTAGAGCTGCAGCTATTCATTTAATCATTGCAGCATTGTTTGACAAAGAAACCTCCTTTGCTTTCAGGTGATTAAGTGCAAGGCAGCTGTTGCCTGGGAGCCTGGGAAGCCTTTGACCATTGAGGAGGTGGAGGTCGCCCCACCAAAGGCCCATGAAGTCCGCATCAAGGTAAACCAAACCACACTTGCCCATTTTCCAAAAAAAAAAAAAAGAAGCCTGACTCGAATGTACCTGTTGTAACCAGTTGTAGTTTTGTTTCAGGGACGAGAAGCTGAAAAATTACTCTACAGCTTTCCCCTTTAAGGACCATAGATCCTCTAGCTTTAGAAACATGCATGTAGTCTATGTCGAAAATATTTTAAAATAGATCATTATTGATAATTTTTACCTTACCTACTAATTTTAACAAAGGGCGGGAGGGGAAAAAAAGGTTTATTTTGAATTTAACTGCTGTACTTTACCCTGTTTATCAGGGCACACGCGTAATAATTTTAACAGTGAAAATGTAAAATAAATAAGGATAAAGGAATGCTCTCAATTTCATACATATGAAATAAAGAAATATTCATTCCACACCAACTCACCTAGGGCCTCCCAGTTGAAGGTCATGGATTTACTTACTTAACTACTTACTTTACTAAGTCGTGCACAAACTTCTACCTAAACCATGCAACCTTGCAAAACCTCACAGCTCCACTCTTTTTGATTTATGAACTTTTGAAAATTGGCCCTCGGTGTTAAGCTATTGACATGATTGCAAGTTCCTACTTTTTCCTGAGGTTTCTGGGATATTCAGTAAATAATCAGTTTCACAGGATAATCAGTCAAATCCTGTGAAAAATAAGCAACTGGTGAGGCTTTAAAAGAATCGCTGAAGTTACAAAATTTAACACCGAGGGCCGATTTTCAAAAATTCAAGTATCTAGAGTAGAGCTGTGGGATTTGGCAATATTCCATGGTTTAGGTAGAAGTTAGATTTTTTATTTTTTTTCAAGAAAATCCATCACCCCAACTGGGAAAAGTTCTGAAATCTGGGTGAGTTGGCTTGGAATGACTCGAAAGCAAGTACAAACCTGGAGGTGGACAGAAACCAGGGCAAAGCTCAGGAGACCTGCATGGCACAGTATGGGGGGGAATGAGCTGTATTATCCTCTTGGAGCTCTTGAAGTTTGTTCATGGAGCTGAAATTAGCATTTTTGTTATGTGTTTTTTTCATGGCAGTTTGCACTTAATGCATGCCATTTATATATATCTACTGAGCACTTTTCTTATTGTGGTTATAAAGTTTTATTATCGGTACGATAGATTTATTTTATTGCCTAGTTATTATGTTTAATAAATGGGGTGTAACTTGAGTTAAACATTATATTAGGAAAAGTACTGTTAATATTCCACTTTTGCACCAAGCAGCATCTAGCCACGTCTGACATGAACTTAAACCAACTCTGTGCCTGTCAGATCTTTGCTACAGGGGTGTGTCACACTGATGCCTACACTCTAAGTGGCTCTGACCCAGAGGGACTTTTCCCCGTCATCTTGGGACATGAGGGGGCTGGAACAGTCGAGAGCGTTGGGGAGGGTGTCACTAAATTCAAGCCAGGTAGGGAGCAGCCAAACAAAACATTCACATTTTTATATTTGGTCAACATGTTTATCAATTAGAATTCTTTGCATGTTTTTTTTAAATTATTGACTTCTGTTTTTCTTGAAGGTGATACTGTCATCCCGTTGTATGTGCCACAGTGTGGTGAATGCAAATTCTGCAAAAATCCCAAGACCAACCTTTGCCAGAAAATTAGGTAATGTATTCACATTCATTTATGCAACCTTGAGTTGATGAGGACTTTGTTTCATCACACATTCATGATACTAAATCATTTGTTCCTCGTGCTTGCTCTTTGCAGAGTGACCCAAGGTCAGGGCCTGCTCCCTGACAAGACCTCCCGCTTCACTTGCAAGGGAAAGCAAGTGTTTCACTTCATGGGGACCAGCACCTTCTCAGAGTACACTGTGGTGGCTGACATCTCTCTGGCCAAGGTTAACGAGAAGGCTCCGCTGGATAAGGTGTGCCTTCTTGGATGTGGCATCTCTACAGGTTACGGTGCTGCTATTAACACTGCCAAGGTGGGTACACAGGTTGTTGGCCATGTGATGAGACTGCCTTCTTACAGTAGATATTTATTAACAATTCTTTTCTAAAGTGAGTTAACCACCCTTGTAAATTTGTAATGCATTTTCTTTTCTAAAGGTCATTGCACAAAACACACTTGTCACACAGCGTTGCACTAAAGAGAACAATAAAAAAGAGATTCAAATTGTGTTATTGTTTGCAGGTTACAGTCTGTAGTACATCATCCATATTAAATCATGTAGATCTGATGTGAATATGAATTGTTGCCAGGGGGATCTTTGTGCTAGTTGCATTTGTTTAAAACATGTATTGGTGGAAAGAATGACATTGGACCTGGTGTTTCCAGTTATTGTCATTTGCATACATGAAAAAGAGAAATCACAATATAACATGCAAGGAAATCATATTTGTTTATACATAGATTTTCTACTTGCAAAATGATCTAGCAACACTCTGATTCTCACATTGTCATTCTCCCTAATGCTCGCTCAGGTCGAGCCTGGTTCCACGTGTGCTGTGTTTGGCCTTGGAGCTGTCGGCTTGGCTGTCATCATGGGCTGCAAGGTTGCCGGGGCAACCAGGATCATTGGCATAGACATCAACCCTGGGAAGTTTGACAAAGCCAAGGAGTTTGGTGCCACTGAATTTGTGAACCCGAAGGACCACAGCAAGCCCATCCAGGAGGTGTTGGTGGAGATGACAGATGGGGGTGTGGACTACTCGTTTGAGTGCATTGGAAATGTGCAGATCATGGTGAGACCTGCTCTGTGTTCATGTTTTATTATGCCAAACATGCAGCACAGCATATAGACACAGAAACAAGCACCACTACAATATCAGTATTTAAAATCTGGGAACGCATGAAACCAGCAACCCGACCTGCTTATTATTTCAGAGAGCTGCGCTGGAGGCATGCCACAAAGGTTGGGGTGAAAGTGTCATTATCGGTGTAGCTGGAGCTGGACAGGAGATCTCCACCCGACCATTCCAGCTGGTGACGGGCCGAGTGTGGAGAGGCACAGCCTTTGGAGGTGAGTGACTGTGTTCGAGAATTTATTGTTCTAAAAGGATTAATGTGGTCTGACTGCAGCTCCCACTTTCTCTTGCATATTTTAATGCGAGCAAAACTTCATCCTTTATTAAGCGGACTCAAAGATGACAAATTGCTTTGTAATGAAAATGCCATTTATGGTGGTATTGTATTAGCCTTTGTGTGGTCATGCAATAACTCTGGAAGACATTTGCTTCTCTTAAACTTTTAAGATTCAGCAAAAATATTATAGTTTTATATAATTTCTGTTACTTTTAGTTATTGTACCAAATAAAGCTAGATCAGCTTTTTATTCTATTTTATTTGAGAAAAAAGTGCCTTGCCTGAGGCTTTTTTGATGAAGCATGCAATTCAGACAGTTTTGTTTGCCTAAGTTAAAATTCTACTTATTAAAATGATTTTGATATTCACCTCCAGGGTGGAAGAGCGTGGAGAGCGTTCCTAAACTAGTGGAAGACTACATGAACAAGAAGCTGAAGGTGGACGAGTTTGTGACCCACACCCTGCCGTTTGACAAGATCAATGAGGGATTTGATCTCATGCATGCTGGAAAGAGGTCAGTTCATTTATGTAGTCGGTGCATATTAGCATTATTAAGCTACACCGATCAGCCACAACAGTATGACCACTGACAGGTGAAGTGAATAACATTGATCATATTGATACTATGTGGTGTTCTGATGACCTTGGATTTTAACATCCGTGTTGATGAGACTTAGACATAAACATCGTCCCAGAACAAGCACACTCCCTCATGCAAATGGAAATCCCAAATGTCACTGGCCTACCCCCGCAGGAAAATGCACCCCACCACATGGCAAAAACATCAAACAATCAGGAACATCTTGAGGAACATGACAATGGCCCAAGATGTTGATTTGACCTCCAAACTTCCTAGACCCCATTCTGATCAAGCATCAACAGGATGCAGTGGAACAAGTTTGATTGACAGAGGCCCCACTGCACAAGCCAGAGTACCCAAAGGATCCACAGCCAACGTCCTGGTGCCAGACCCCATAGGACACCCTGAGAGGTCCTCTTGTCCATGCCCAATGGTTCAGAGCATTTTTGACCTCATATGGTTGACCAACACAACATTAGGCAGGTGGTCATAATGTTATGCCTGATCTGTGTATATCACCACTCACGATAATGGATCTTCTTTTGACAACTATATCATCATCTAGGATATTCAAATACATGCATGTTCTCTTATTTAATGTGTAGCCACGTCCTGTATTACTAGGACTGTAAATTGGGTTATTATGATGGAAATGAGAAGCTCCTGTTCTGGGAAAGGATGGTTGTTTAACCTGGGCAGGATTTTGGTCGTGGTGCGTTCACGTTACGCACAGACTCTCCTCCTACCTCAAGTGCACCTCATACAACCATTTACTACATATTGATTTTCAAGTTCTTGGCACAAAATATTCCCACATCTTACCCTCCAACTATGTAGCCGCTCAGCAAGGTTTTCCCATCCTTGGAGTCTATAAGAAACACACGGTGTTTAGCATCTCTGTGACATAGTACCGTTAAGCTAGCTGAATGATATTAGGCAAGTTTATGGCGGGGGGGTGGGGGGACGCTTACTCACTGCTCAATGGTTGTATGACGGGAAATTTCCTTATTTGATTCTGCCTGAGAGCTGCATGTCCTCCTCCTCCTGCTCCTGCTCCCATCCCGAAGTTCCTGTATGTTGGGTATGTAGGGCCGCGCTGGCTGCAACTCGAGCTTCCCTGTGAGATCAAAGCCTTGGCGGTGGGTATCGATGCGTTTACCTGGTAGGTCATCATGTTGGAGCTGCCATACAAACACCCGCTGCTGGCATCACCCTGCTGCGTGCACGTAGAGGTGGTATGTGACCATATTCAGAGGGTAAAGTGGTTCAGACTGAAAGCTAAGGCTGCAGCTCGCCGTGGTGGAAATGCTACCGAGTCACTGCGTCACCATGGAAACAGGCTTCATCAGCTGCCTGCAGTCGTTCTTCATCATGTGGTCATATTTAGCTCCACGATGTCATTTAGGGTCTTATTCAAGGCAGGCAGAGGAACTCATTTCTTTTTAGTGCAGCCAGTATAAAAAGAACTTCACCTCACGTGACATTTCTCCCATTATACATCAAGTATAGTTAATATTTAGCCATGTTTTAGATGTTTCCCTCTTCCATCACACCTGATTCAAATGATCATCTCATCATCAAGCTCTGCAGAAGCCTGGTAACGATCCTGATCATTTGAATCAGGTGTGTTGGAAGAGGGAAACATCTAAAACATGCAGGATAGGGGCCCTCCAGGACCAGGATTGGGCACCCCTGCAATAGAGGTAGTGATGCAGGTTCAACTCACAGAACTATTATGCTCAATATGGGAGATTTTCCCTTATATGTCTTATGTCTAGATCATATTACAACTACAGCTCTGGAAAAAAATTAAGAGACCAAGGCCAAGATGCATGAAAGCTGACTGAAAATCAGGGTTATTCCACCAAATATTGATTTCTGAACACTTCTTAAGTTAAAACATTAGTATTGTGTTGTTTAAAAATGATTAACTTGTTTGCTTTGTATTAGAGGTCTGAAAACAATGTATATTTTGACCATTTGTCATTTTCTGCAAATAAATGCTCTAAAGACCATATTTTTATTTGGAAATTGGGAGAAATGTTTTCAGTAGTTTATAGAATGAAACAAAAATGTTCATTTTACTCAAACACGTTCCTATAAATAACACATTCAGAGAAACTTATCATTTTGCAGTGGTGTCTTAATTTTTTCCCCAGAGCTGTATTTGTATGTATTCATGTGCAAAGCTAAACAATGCTTCCTATCTGGACATTTGTATGTTCATAAATGTTGCTTTAGGTGTCAAGAATAAGTTTTAATACTTAAAGGTAAACCTGAGCTTAAAGATGCATTCTTTGGATTCTCTCTATAATACAACATTGCAAGGTCCTGACCTTTCTATGTGCAGTGGCCTGAGATGACCCATGTTGTGAACTGGTGCTATATAAATGAAAACTGAATTAAACCTGCAGAATACCAACTAATATGCCTGAGATTCAATACATGAGGCATTTACACATTAAAGACAAGACCAAACTGTTTTTTTTCCATGTTTTATTGTACATTTTGAGTCCTTTGAAAAACCTGAAAAATGATAAAAAGACATCGTTATTAACTTAGTAAAATGTTAATGAAAAGCTTTTTCATACAGAAGTTATACTATACTGAATACAAACTGAGGTTATACTGAGTCTCAGCAACACATGTGGAATAAAATCACTACCACACTGCTTAAAATGTGCCCATTTGTTTTTAACTATTTTGCCATCACATTTCTTCTTCACTGTGACAGAATGAAGCATCTCTAGTGAATGATTTGAAGCTCAATGGCTAAGATGTGGTTTCAGACATAATTGGCTTATTTTCAGCTGGTTTTCACCATAGTCGATAAGATGGGGAAAAAAGAATATGCATCATTAACCACATCTAAAAGGCGCCATCTACTCTCAAGACCTTCAAAATGTTCCTACAACTCACCTTAACTTCAGTTCATCCTCCTGATCATTCTGTTGATCTGATCCTCCCTGTTGCCGGCGTCTCCTCCCTCCACAAAGTGTGTGGTCTTCTTGTTCATACCACCACGGGGTGACGACAGCTTGAAGGGCCACAGGAAGTTGTTGGCGGGCTTGAAGTTCTTTCCAACTGTGTAAATCTCATGGATGAGGTCCTCAACACAGATGATGCCATATTTGCCTGCAGGTGAGAAAGCAATGTGTTTAATACATTTAACTGTGTTCCAGTTTTTAGAAACAACTATTTTTACTTAAAATAAGAGACAAGAACTGTTTCAACATACATTATTAACTGAGAAAATCTGAGTACTAAACTAGGTTTGAAGCAAATCTGGCTTCAGAGCATTTTAAAACCTAGAAATAGCGGAATCCATTGAACCCTAACATTTCAGATGTTGGTAGAGAGGGGAAGATGATGCCAACACTTTAAAGCTTGTTTCTCTCCTGTGAGGCACAAAATATTAATGCTTTGCGTAGGAGGTTCAGTCAAATGAATACCACACAACTGATGATGTCCAAAGCTTTGGAATATGTGCTGCAGAGAGAACTTCATTTAGTCTGACAATCTTTAAGGTTTTGTAGCTAAAGCATGCGACTGCCCAATTAGTGGGTTAAGAAAAGATATGAGAAATATGGCTATATACACTGGAGATTCAATCAAAGGTATGGAATCATTTCCACTTGGTACCAAGCAATTATGGAATGAGCATGGTTAACTGAATGAGTATCATTCTCCAATCACATTGACACATGACTCAGAAAATGTTAAAACTAAGTCTTGACGTCAAACTGCATTGCACACATGGTGAACCCCAGGACTTTACCAGTTTGGTATATTATTTTTTGATGGGCTGCTGTAGGTTTTCCAAGAAACCAGAGGTTAATGTGTTCGCTTGGATTTGAAGCCCGGATGCTCTCAATCTTTTCTTAGCACAAACAGAAAGAAAGCCCCAAAGTTTCATAAAGCTCAATCTGTAAGGTTAGGCTAAGGTGGTATACCAGATTCTTAAAACTAAACAGCCAATATTTTATCTTTTGACATCATGTTCCAATAAGATTGAACAGGTGTGACCAACAAAAGGGTAAAACAATAACATTGTTAATAAAATATTTCCCAATAGTAAAGTCTTGTTAGATTTGCATGTGGTTTCAGATACAACTGGCTAAGTTTTCAGTTTTTTTTCACCAAAGTCGATAAGACGGGGAAAAAAGTGTACATCATTAACCACATGAAGCGCAAGACCTTAATCTAACAGTAGGAGGCTGTGAATCAATTTTTAAAACGAAGCTTCATGACAGCAAAGCATAGCGCTAAATAATATCCAGAGCATGTCTTAATTAAATTTTCAGAAGCTCAGAGAGAA
Source organism: Chromis chromis (assembly GCA_900302755.1). NCBI lineage: Eukaryota > Metazoa > Chordata > Actinopteri > Pomacentridae > Chromis > Chromis chromis. Next base: position 29,194 of record OMNN01097245.1, read on the forward strand.
AACATGCCCTCTTTTCAATTATTACTTCCTCCTAAGCAATAGCACTTATGTTGACGTTGACAGGTTACATGACGTTATTTCTAGAACAACCTTTACCTCATGTACTCTGCTATGTATAAACAGTGTTATTTCAAAGTAAAAATGTATAATGTGTCCATACCGAGGGCCTTCTCCACCAGAGCGTTGTCTGTGAGGGCAATACGCTGTTTCCTCATCCTGCCATGGCCACGTTTGTAGATGAGCTCACGCACAGACTTCAGGTTGGGGTATCTGGGGAGACCGCAGGGCAGAGATTATATCACTAGTTCACATCGGGTCCAATAAGGAGTACACAACAACATAGCAAGTATGGTTATGGGTCATATATTTCGGAAAGTAATAAAATGATTGTTAAAGAACCGAGAACCCTAATTTTTTTTCAGATTTTCTTCAATAATGGGCTTCCAGACAGACTTGCCTTTTCTATCCATCAAAAACAATAAGCATTGATGACTAACTATCAATGACGTTTCCCTCTAAATTCAGCTTAAGAGGTCTTTGCAGCCTGTTTAAAACAAAAATACAAAACAAACTAACAAGAGGGCCAAGTAAAAGCTCATCTTTCGCCCAACACATGTGAGACTTTGGGTCATGTCCCAATCAGAAATGTCAGGTTTTCAATCAACAGTCAAAACACACCTGATCACTGATCATATTGGGGCCAGAGGTGCAACATGCTTGAAAATTATAACACCTAGAAGTAAGGCCACAGTTTTTTGTGACTGCACACATGTTCAAAACTAAAGCATATGTATCTAATGTTACACTGGATATTTACTGAAATTATGACATTACATATACTGGCACTGTCACTCAGATATAGCTGGACAAACCCAATTAACATCCAAATGGCAGATTAGGAAGCTTGTCCAACCAACTGGAGATTAAAGCACTAAGTTCGCACAAAAACAAACATCCGAGGAAATTATTCTTGCACTAAGCAACGTGCACATCTAAAGCACTTTTAAGCTTTGTGTTAAGATACATCCCAACAGTGTAAAGAATCCCAATCAAACATTCCAATTTTTATCTCCTAATCCTACAAAGCCATTTAAGTGTCGCCTCTGTGTGCCCATGCTTTCCCCTCCTGCAGTAAAGTCTGAGTTTATTTTTTATGTAAATATGTGCATTAAATACCAGGTTACGTTCTGATTGAGACAAACCTTGTTAAAATAAGGAAAACAATATACAGTGGCATGCAAAAGTTTGGGCACCCCTGGTCAAAATTTCTGTTTTTGTTAACAATTAAACAAGTTGAAGATGAAATGATCTTTAAAAGACAAAGTTAAACATGAAACACTCTTTTCAAGTCTAACTTCATGCCTT
>OMNN01097248.1:0-11874 GCA_900302755.1 Chromis chromis
TTGATAATGATTATTGGTTATTGAGAAAGACCGATAACCGGTATCTGAAACTGATATGCATTAAATGTTATTTATGACCAGCATGTGATGACTATGTTTGTTCATTAATAAGGATTACTATTACTTAATTTTTTACATATATGCATTAAATGTTATATACAAGTGAATTAGTGGGGTCTTGTCTGTGTAACAGGCTCACTAGGAATGCTTGTGAAAGACTGTTGTGTTTATTACAACTTCAGCAGTGTCTGCTACCTCACCTTTCAAACACAGCTCCGCTAATTCATTGGAGCTGCTTCAGTCTACAAATGTGCACCCCCCCATTGATCCTCAATCCTTGAGATGCATTTTAGGAATTGAGATGTCCTTTGTTATGATGCACCAAGATCGAATTTCGGACCAAGGATCAAGCAGTCGAGGAGGCTGAAATGACTGAAATGAGATGAGCCTCCGGTCTGTAAACTGTAATAGCTCTCAATGACTTAATAAACACAACGATACCAATAATCCAAAAATGCCAGATATCGGTGTCAATAATCAGTTGGGCTGATAATTGATTGATCCCTACTCTGAATTACTTCCTGTCTGCATTTTGCTAAGCTGCACTGTCAGAGCTCCAGTACCCACAGTGTGTCAACCACCACATGATGAAGTGCTGGTCAAATAGCCACCACAGTGTGCTGGCACACACACTCTTGAGCAGAAAACAGAAGAATGGCTACTGTCTAAATTTTTCATCCTGCTTCAGATTTTAGGAGAGGCCAGAGGAAAAAATGTGTTTTTGAAGGGTGTCTAAAGAACACGCCTTTAAACAATCCCACACACACTTTCAGTACAGTGATTATCTCATTTTCCTTGGTCATACCTCATAAGTCTCCCATTCATCCCCTCTATGCATTTCCTCGCTCTACACAGGTTCTATTTTAGGTCCCTGCACAGTCAATTACTCTCCTGCTGACTCCTTTGGTTCTACTTGCTTACATCCACCTTCCACTGCAGGATGCTCTCTAGTTTGGCAATAAGCCACACACGACACAAGAGCAGATGTTTGGTTTGAGACAGGAATTCCCAGCTTTGTCATTCCAACTGTTATCTTTATACTTTTCATACTTTGGCTAGTGTGGTTGTGAAACACATTAAATAGCATTCTACAGTATGTGGAGATTCCAAAGGTCCTTAAAACGAAGAAAAGTTGAACCCTCAAGGGAATATTACATAAGTCTTTAGCACTGCTGCAATTTTCCCACAAGCGAGGCATCAAATGTGAGGCATTCCAAATAGCATGAGCACATAATCCAACATCATCTCATAAACCTACAAATCCAATGCATGCTTGCACCAAGGTTGAACAATTCTAAAATATATCAAGGCTTTGTTGCACACCAGTTTTACAAGGTCAGTTGTATAGCCTTTTAGAGTCCTCATATGCTTATACCACTATTAGTGAAATGGTGAATGCTGTTTAAATGTGGCCCAGGCTAACATCACATGTATGTGCAGGTTTCATCTACATTTAGTTGCAGTTGCACAGTGAATTCAAGAATGAATGCAAACTATGTCAGATGGGACAGACCTAGAAAAAAACATTTATAGAAACAAAAGAAACAATAAAAGAAGATATTTGGTGGGATAATTCCACTTTGATAGACCCTAAAATCACACATGATAATTAGTTTCAGACAGCACTAATGTTTGATGTTATGCAGCCAGTTAGGATGACAGAAGGCAATCAAAGCATTTTGTTGTTTAGTTTTAAGACTTTGAGAACTTGAGCCATGTGCAGTGAACTGAAAAATACACAGAAGTAGTTCTTCATTGACCCACGGACTACAAAGACAACATAGCCTTCTTGGTAATAATACTGGAACTCATTCCAGACAAGATGCACTTAAGTTAGTGCTAAAGAACTCAGGAAAGAGACAGTGGTTTCATCTTTTCTATATTTTCTGAAATCTTCTAAACCTTTGTTGGAGTGTGTCCACTGAGCTCTGAGTCTTGTGGCCATGGCCCAGGTCCAGTTCCTTGTGCTGCACTCAGACCACTAATGTCCTCATTACTGGAGGAGGGGGAGTAAATGGGCTCAATCAAGACTGTCATTAACCAGAGCTCACTGGCTTCCTATATCAAATGGATAGAAGGAAAGGAGAGAGGCACGTAGGAGAAACTGTTCATCACTGGCCAATCGAAACCACTGCCAATAGGGAATTTGGGCCATTTCTGTTACTGTGGGTCTGACTGGCCTTGGCACTCGTGTGCTTTTCTAATGAATGCAAGTCCAGTCCAGAGTTCTTGTTGCTGGTGCCAAACCAAATTGTCACAGCAGAGGGTTTGCATTGAAGTTGTTTAGACCAGAGAAATGCACTTCACTGTCAGTGACTGTCATGCATCATTCAGTCTTAAGGTTCGGAATGCCTCATATTTGATGCCTCGCTTGTGGCAAAGCATATGTCCAGGAATGCTCGTGAAAAACTAAACCCCAAACTCCTCCTGGTGAGTGTGTGTTAATGCAGGTAAATGTCAAAGATGAAGGATAGTATCCAAGTTTACAGTTCAGCTTATTACCCAGTTCTTATACCGTCCGCTGTTGGGTGTGAGTCACTTGCTAAGACTTGAGTATAGATCAGTATATATAGATATATAGATCAGAGTACCACAGGTGACCACTTCTCTAGAAACAAGGGGCAGATTTACATCAGGAATGTTCCTTTCATTCTGTTCCCTCACAATCTGAGTGTGAATTTAACATAAGATTTACTATTACCTTTACTATTATGCAATCAGTAGTGGTTGCAGAATTTAGTTAACATTAGTAAGGCAGACAGTAGAGTCTCAGAATATAATGTCCTTAATTATTTTGAAAATATCATCTGACTTGTAGTTATTAGGTTAGATTCTTGTGAGTCATGTTTCCAGAAGATCTGTAATAACTATATGAAAGAGCCTAAATGCACGATTGTTTTACAATTAAAAGATTGAGAAAAAAAAGATGTTCACAGATGTGAACACATTTTTTGGGAAACAATACCATTCCCAGAACATGACCTCTGTGCAGAGGTAACGATGGTGACCCGTCACATGTGAGAGTTATCCAAGATGCAAAAGCTTAGAGAAGAAATAGATTAGAACGGATTACTAAATCCATCCATCCATCCATCCATTATCTATACACCGCTTAATCCTCTGCAGGGTCGTAGGGGGGCTGGAGTCTATCCCAGCCGACTTAGGGAGAAGGCAGGGGACACCCTGGACAGGTCACCAGTCCATCACAGGGCTGAATTACTAAATGTTACTGTAAAAATGTAAACAAATATGAATCATGTCCAAAGCAAATGGCAAGATTCTTTAAGTAATTCCGTTTGAGCTATAATTGAATTACTTTAAAACTTCATCTAAATGGCATGTGCTGGACTCTGCTAGTCCACCTTTGACATCAACAGGTGAAAGACTTCAGTCCAGGGATGATTAGTGTCTAGAACCCTAAAGAAGATCCAGCTCAGTGAATTTCAAGTTAAGGAACCATGTTGGTGCATCTCTGTGATCTGTCTGAAATGACTTTTCAGTGTGTCCTGTATTTTGCATCACATTCTGGGGATCAAGATAGAGAGAGCAGTGACATGTATCTTCAGATAAAATGTGTTTGCTCGGGTCACATCTTTATTACCACCAGTTGTAACTACAGGTAAAGCTTTGCTGCTTGATCTCTTCTATCTGGTGGTTATCTGCACTTGACTGGAATCATAGACTGTTCAGCTTATCAGTGAATAATCAGTAGCATTAGCCATCTGCTTACCACTTTGTACTTTTCATGAAAATACCAACTAAACATCGGCAAGCTTTGAATCACACAGCGGCAGATTTCTTTTTAAGTTTGTGGCTGCAAGTAGTTTTTCTAACGTATGTAATGCGTAAACCAAACGTGTTCCCATGTAGTTGGCACTACTTGGTCTTTTTTTGTGCCATACTTTGTGAGTGCTGCAAATGTGTGCACATCTGACTCCAAGTGTGTTTCCGTGCTTACAGGACTACAACCTGGGTGATGACACTGTGCTGGATAAGATCAATTTGGCAGAGCCAGATGAGTACGAGCTGCCTGACCTCAGTGCTGAGGAGCAAGCCGTTATTCTGGGCATCTGGTAAGTCTGCTATTTCGGAGCTCACAACGGTTACTGCCACCCTGTGTTAATGTAAAGTGAGTGCTTGTATATTGTGCTAATTTGCAGCAATTTGAACTGAAGGAGGTACTTGAGAAAAACTTGAGCATTTATCTGTCATATGTCAGGAGAAAGTGCATCCAAAGCCCAAGGACTGAAATAATTTCCCACCATCCTGCACATCAATTTAGAGCTAATGACCCTCTCAGTTCAGCTTAGTCTGCCTGAGCATGAATATATTCCATAATCATAGCTTATATTGGCTGATGTGTCACTCTGACTTTGCGAACAACTTAGAAAAGAGAGGCTACCATCAGCTCTGTAAGCTTTTTGTATAGTCATGTTACATATTCATTCAGTGGGTATCTATTTAGACTAAGTCAACAGGCCAGGTATTGGTCTGGTGTAGATTCCTCTTTTTGTCTCAGGTGAAGTTTTTGGTTTTTAAGGCTCAGTCTCAGAACTTTTTAAGCACCCCTCTTATTAAAGACGATATGTGCCCGAATCAGTAATACACTGCAGTAGGTAGCTGAAGGTAGTGGATACGCCATGTTGAGATGTGTCAGTTATGTTTTTGAGATCACTTGTGAGTGCACAGAAGTTATTTCTTAATCATTTCATGAGGTGTGCCTTTCAGTAAATATAGTCTAAAGCAGTTTTCAGCACTTCTTCTTCACCTCCTGCTTTTTGCAGACCTCATTTCTTTCTTTGTGACCCATGATTCCTCCTGGATTCACGGCTCAGTGACTGTAAATTGTGAGCTTGTTTGTACTGGTGGTTTCATCGAGGAAAAAGGGTGAAGAGAAGACACTCATGTAATATAAAACCAGTTAGCTTCACAGTGAGTCAGTGATTAATTCCCATGCTGCTGCTGGGACTGGACGGGTCAAGTGAAGGTCAATGGAGCAGTCAGTGAGATTGCTAGGAGATGATTGATGAGCAGCGGGTCTGTTTAAATTACAGGTAGATCTGTGCACCTGCATGCTGCTCCAAGACCATGTCAGAAGTGTACCTTGTACCTCTGGAGTCTTCCAAAGAGTGTGCACACCAGATATATGCAAAACTTTCAACAAGCATTCATTTGTCATTACTGGATCCATGAAAGAAGCCTTGAGAAAATAGACTCTCTCTTCTAAGCTGACTTAACTTCACATGTTTCATCACTTTGTTAATGCAAAAGCTTAGAACAGCTTGGATGGAACTGCACTGGAAATTGGCGAAATCTGATCATATACTGATAATAGATGAAGTTATTGCTGGACACTGGTAACCGCTTTGGGCACTATTACAAAAATAGTGGGGGCACTTGCATTTCCTTTCTTTCCTCATACAGTCGAGGTAACAGTTGTGACTGCACTGTGTATGCTGTAGACACGGTGTTAGTGTGAAGGGTGACATTCTGAGAAAAGTGAGTGGTCAGTTTGACCGGACATGCAGTACTTTGGAAAATTTTAATTGCCTCCTCATTGTCAGTGCTGCTTGTATTAATGAGAACACATCCCAGGATGTGATTACATTTTATTAATTTTTAGCCAAGGGCTTAAAAAGTTGAAGAGTCCCTGGTCAGGAGGATCAGAAAATTGAGTTCTCCATGGTCCTTTTAACTCTGGGAATGTGACCTTGTCTGGTTTCTTTTTTCTCCCTCTGTGGATATGCTGAGCTCTTGGCAGCTCCTACATGTACCTTTTCAGTAAGGTACTTTTAAAAGCTTAGAATGGATTTTATACTTGACATGAAATGAAAGGCTCTTAAACTGACCGTCTTTATTTAATAATCCAACGTGACGTCTCACAAATCACCCAACAAAAACTGTTTAGTTAGAAAGTTCCTATTTGACCTTGGAAGCAGTTTGACAACACAGTCTCAGTTTGACGTTTACTAAATATTTCAGAACTTTCTACTGCATCATACAGTTTTCATCAGCAGATAGAGTTTGTTAAGTTGCCATAGAACTGGATATATAGTTCTTAGATGTGTTGAGCTTGAAGTTTCCTCAAGATCTTGGAGCTTTTAGTGGCTCACTCCAGTGATGAACTGCTGATACACACTCTATGATGATTTAAAAGTTCAGGAATTAGTAACTGTAAGTGGACCTTGAGCTTAAGGGGTCATCCCTATGTTCCCAAGGTCCTATGTTCCCCCTTTGGGGAACATAGGACCCTTTTATTTAAAAACGGTCCTATGTTCCCTGTTTTTCCTAAAAAGGGTCCTTTGTTCCCATACAAAGCGGGGAACATAGGACCCGAGGAACATAGGTACGCTCCCCTCCCGAGCTTAAAGAGTCAACTAAAACTGCTCAGAAATATGCTAGGTTTGGACCACTATGCCAATCCCTAGTTGTTGAAACAGTTGAAGCAATCAAGTAGACATTCATTTAAGATTGTTCTGTCAAAGTGAACAGTTTGTCACTTTAGCCTCAGGCTACACCTGGACCTGCTCCTATGTCCTGTTACTGAACCCTTGCATGGCTCCAGATGACACTTAAAATAAGCATTTTAACTGGCCTCCTCTCATATAAAGACAACCCTAGGCAGTTGTACATAGACTCCCAGACTGAAAGACACTAAATGACTACAACTACAACTAAAACTGCTTTGTTTCTCTTTTTGGCAGTTTTGTCTCTTTGTGGTCACTTTGCAATCCTTTCTGATTATTTTGTACCTCTTTGTAGTTGTCTTGCAGTAGTTGTACTCATTTGGCACCCTTTGTGGTTGCCTTTTGTTATTTTGTGCATTGTTTGCATCTCTTTGCATTTGTTTTGCGATCCTTTGTGGTCAGTGTCTCATTCTCTGTGTTTTTCCCCAGTATCCGAGCTATCCGACTCTTATGATTGTATTTATAAGCCTTTCAACAGGAACCAGAAATTGTCAAAAAAAACAAAAACATAATTGAGGTGAAGACTCCCTCTAGATGTCCCTCTATGCCTGTTAGGGCAGTTTAGTTATCCAGCCATGTGTACAGTTGTGAACAAAGGTTTACATACACTTCTACAGACCATGCATATCATTGCTTTAGGTTCCAGTGACTCACAACTCTTCATTTTCTGTGATGGAATAGTTGAAAGACATGCATCTTTGTCACAAAGAAACAACCATATATTTAGGTTCTTTTATAGATTCCATATAGGTCTTTGACAAAATCTGCTGGGTCAAAAATATACATACAGCAACCTAAATGATCAGTTTTGTTTTAGTCTGTAAAGAAGTCAACCTCCTTAAGCTAAAGTCTGCTTTTCTGTCAGTACTTGCACCGAAAGATGCTTCTACAATAGATCTAAAAATCAAAACATATTGCTCTTAAAATTACAAAGTAATCATGATCCCTGTATGAATGCACTCATTTTTATAATTGATATTCATTAATTTAATGATGTATTATAATTAAACACTGGTTAAGTTTATTCTGGTGCCAGATTTTAGAATTTGAAGAGGTGAGCCATGCACATCTTTTGCAGGAGTCATTTTGTTGATGCTCTGTATGATGTTTCTACTGTGTCTTGACCAAGATGATTGTCTTGCAGCATTAACTTCCAGAGGAATAACCCTGTTCACAAACTAACAGAAGAGGAGCTCCTGGCCTTCACATCTGTAAGTCATTCTTTATTGTAATGTTTTAATGCTGTTGCCCCAAAAATTAAGTTATAAATAGTTGATGAAACAGATTTGAATGATTTTTCAGTCCAATGTTTTTCCTTTGTTTGACACAGCAGTTGTTGCCAGTTTATTAGATGCCTCAAAGTATACGCTTTACAGCTTATCTTTTAAACATGATATAAATCTAAACAATTTATTTTGACACCAAAATGTGAAATGATCGTACAAACAATGACATTGCTCATACACAAGTGTCTAAATGATCTGAGGTCTGTGGACTCATTTAAATGTTGACTGATTAACAGTCACAATCACATGTGACTGATTGGTGTATCTGCTGTAAGTGAACTGGCTGTTTGTCGCTGTTACTCCAGTCTGTTCCTAACAGTCTTACTAAACAGAAATACAATCGTATTTCAGAAGCTGTTGAGAATTTAACTAAACATATTTGTAATCATTTGTAAGCAACTCTTTTACTACTTTAATAAGCTGCAGTCTGCCGTTTGTAGTGTTACTCTGAAAAAGTGAAGTGGCCCACATCCCAGCACAAACCACTGTACAGAAGAAATGAAATTACTCATCGAAAGGAGACCTGCAAGAAAGCTGAGCACAAGTTGAAGAAAACAAAACCGTAAATCAGTGTTGACAACCCCAAATACCACCTCAGTGTTTCTATTAAAGCAGCTAGAATTCCCAACAAGGTTAAAACTGCTAGTCAGGTACTTTTTCAGTGGGAGTGAAACAGTAGATTTCAGGAAACACTTGCCTGTTATTGGTGTTGGTGTCATTGGGTATTGTTTCTACCAGTCTTTGCTTCACAGAGAAATGACTGGAACCCTTAAAGTTTGACTTCAGAGTCTGTTTGCACTCAGAATCAGAGCTTCATTGAAATGTCTCTAGCAAAGGAACAGGCAACTTTAGGAGCTTTACAATAGTGTCCTGAAGAGGTACTGCACTTACAGCCCAAATGAAAGTTAAGCTCTCCTTACTCTGCATGTGTAAATATAAACTGGGAGCGTACTGTTGGCACAAGGCTTCCAGTTTTAGTAGAGGTTAAAATGGTTTTGGGTATGTATGGAAACAACATCTAAGCAATCAATATTGTCATTGCATCAGTTGACTGACTGATGTTCTGGTGTTGTGAGGAGATGCACAGTAAACCTCTGAGTTATGCTGCTAGCCATGTTTCTGTAACTTATTTTAATGTCTACTTTGAAATATCGCATTAGAAAAGAGATATCAAAAGAGATAATGCGCGTAGTAGATGATAGAAACCCCATTCTTGATTAACTTCTGGTGTATTGAATAAGTTCTGATGACACTATACAGCCGATGCCTGGTCTTGTACGCCAAAATGTTACCTTCTCTCCTCCTGTACAACAACCTCCATGATGTTTCTCTTGGCACTGACCTATAGGGGCACAGAACCACACACAAGCAAAAAAAAACAATGATGCTTACTGTTCCTCCTGCTGCCAGGTGTAACTGTGAAACAGAGGAAAGGTTTGCAGAGCTATGGCAACAACACCTCTGCCTTTTTGATGCATCTTCTAAAGAACACCGTGACAGCTGACAAAAAATAAGGCTATTAAAAATAGCAGCAACTCAGTGTCTTCTGTCAGCAGCATCACAAATCATCCATCACGATATCCCCTTAAGGCTCCTGATGCTTGACACACAAATAAGCATGTAATAACTGACTGTGCTAGACTAACAATCTAATGGAGGTCCATACTGAAGCAGCCTCACTACTGCCGCCTCAAATGCTGAACATTAACGAGAACCCAAAGTGTGGTAAAGTTTTGTTGGAATGCAACATCTGTACCAGGTCACCTTGCTCTGGTTGTCATTGATGATAGCTCTGTATGTCCCTCGCTGTGTGTTTGAGGTCATTGTCATGCTGCAGAATGGATTTGGACCTCCTTGATGATGATGTGTGGAATATAGCTTCTTAGTCATTAAAAAGAAGTGAAGTGATTTCAAGTCCAGATGGCATGAAAGTAAATGTCAGTATCACCCAAAGTGCTCTGGTGGTTAAACACGTCTGTAACATTTCATCTTGAGTGATGTGATGGTTTTATGGGGAATATGTTATTTGTACTTTAACTTGTATTACTTGTCATGGAGAGCACATTTTTTCAGATTTGTGTCCAGAAGTCAGGGTTAGAAGAGATTGGTGGGTCATAAGTTAGAATTTAGACATTAAAGTTTCAGATTTGTGTGATATCACCTCCGGGGTTGGACGATTGTTTGAGAGTGGATTATTTTTCATGTTTAATGAACTGAAGTTGTTGGTACTGACAGGATTCTGTAATTCAGAGATGAATTGTTGTTTTCCAATGTTTGTTTTTTTGGGGGATAGGTGGTAAAGATAAAGGATTGTTTTAGGTTGCTTCACCCCATCTGCATGAAGACTAATTTTAGGTTATAGATTAGTGCTCTGAATTCCTTTTGTTGTTATTGTGTTGTATTGCTGCAGCAAATAGATCAAATAAGGACCATGACAGTGGCCATCCTTGTTTGGTTCTTTGCTCTTTGGTGAAGTGTGAAACTCAGGGAGGTAAACCCCTTTTAGATAACACATTGTGACTATAGTTGAAGTGTAATTTTGAGGTGTAAATGGTAAATGGTCTGCACTTATATAGCGCCTTTCTACCTTAGTGGTACTCAAAGCACTTTACAATGTGTTTCTCATTCATCCATTCACACACACATTCATGCACCTATGGTGACAGAGCTTCCATGCAAGGTTCCAGCTTGCCACTGGGAGCAACTTGGGGTTCAGTGTCTTGCCCAAGGACACTTCGGCATGCAGAGGGGCCGGGGATCGAAACGCCAACCTTGCAGTCAGTGGACAACCCGCTCTACCACCTGAGCCACAGCCCCTGAGTTTGCTGTGACAGGTTATTTAGGTTTGATAGTATACAAATGTAATCAGAATCCCACCTGTTTGGTCTTGGTGAATTAAAATCGAATCCTTTAGAAATGTTTGTTAATTCTATATTTATTAAAAAGGTGTGCACATAAATCATCACATTTCCTAAATGCTTTGCTAAACTTACTTTCACTATCTTGCATAATTACGCGTACGTTTCTTTACGTCTCCTAGGGATCTATATTTTAGCAGTTTTCTCAGCTGATAATCAGCCACATTGTCGAACATGTAACATTTATTTGCCGTAAAATTGGCTCGGTTAGAATATTTTAGAAATGCTGTCCTCATTAACTGCTGCTCATCTTTAACATGTGAGCTCTGGCCAGAAGCCATTTACCACCTCAGAAGTCTTTGTCATGGTGGCCCGTTGTTAGCTTAACCGCCACCACACTCTCTTTAGGTTGCTACAGTTGCTGGTTCAGATGGTGTCAAGTGTGTGTGGTGGAAACCAGGTGAGGAGTACAAAGACAAGTGTGTCTTGCCTACAGTCAAACATGGTGGTGGGAGTGTCATGGTCTGGGGCTGCATGAGTGCTGCCGGCACTGGGGAGCTACAGTTCATTGAGGGAACCATGAATGCCAACATGTACTGTGACATCCTGAGGCAGAGAATGATCCCCTCCCTTCAGAAACTGGGCCGCAGGGCAGTATTCCAACATGATAATGACCCCAAACACACCTCCAAGACGACCATTGCCTTGCTAAAGAAGCTGAGGGTGATCGTGATGGACTGGCCAAGCATGTCTCAGGACCTAAACCCTATTGAGCACCTGTGGGGTATCCTCAAACGGAAGGTGAAGCAGCGCAAGGTCTCTAACATCCACCAGCTCCGTAATGTTGTCATGAAGGAGGGGAAGAGGATTCCAGTGGCAACCTGTGAAACTCTGGTGAACTCCATGCCCAAGAGGGTTAAGGCAGTGCTGGAAAATAATGGTGGCCACACAAAATACTGACACTTTGGGACCAATTTGGACATTTTCACTTAGGGGTGTATTCACTTTTGTTGCCAGCGGTTTAGACATTAATGGCTGTGTATTGATTTATTTTGAGGGGACAGTAAATTTACACTGTTACACGCTGTAGAGTGACTACTTTGCATTGTAGCAAAGTGTCATTTCTTCAGTGTTGTCCCATGAAAAGATATAATAAAATATTTGCAGAAATGTGAGGGGTATACTCACTTTTGTGACATACTG
>OMNN01097250.1:0-11491 GCA_900302755.1 Chromis chromis
GTAACCTTATTCAGAATTTGTGGATATTAGGGTCCACTAGGGCTGAACAACAGGCAAAACAAATTCTGATTTAAAAACAGGGATTCTTTTGATTGATATGAGTCACAATTTAAGTGGGAGCGGACATTTCTTCATTTCTTTTCCACTGAAACAAATCTAAAGATCATATTGGTACTATGTAGTGTTCTGCTGGAAAACCTTGGATTTTAACATCCATGTTGATGAGACTTAGACACCCAAATAAACATACACAAGCACACTCCCTCATGCAAATGGAAATCCCAAATGTCACTGGCCTACTCCCACAGGAAAATGCACCCCACGACATGGCAAAAACATCAAACAATCAGGAACATCTTGAAGAACATGACAATGGCCCAAGATGTTGATTTGACCTCCAAACTTCCTAGACCCCATTCTGATCAAGCATCAACAGGATGCAGTGGAACAAGTTTGATTGACAGAGGCCCCACTGCACAAGCCAGAGTACCCAAAGGATCCAATGCCAACGTCCTGGTGCCAGACCCCATAGGACACCCTGAGAGGTCCTCTTGTCCATGCCCAATGGTTCAGAGCATTTTTGACCACATAAGGGGGACCAACACAACATTAGGCAGGTGGTCATAATGCTATGCCTGATCGGTTTATGTGTTTTAGCACTTGACAATCTTGACCAAGACTGCAGCTACTGCTATATATCCTGAGGTCCCCTAGTCATATTTTCAGATATTTTTAGATTAGATTAGATTCAACTTTATTGTCGTTGTACAGCGTACAACTACTAAGACAACAAAATGCAGTTTAGCATCTAGGCAGAAGTGCAAAAGAAGCAGTAAAAATGCAGTGCAAGGTAAAAAGTGGAGTGGAGGGCAGTATGAAGGTGCAATATATACAGTCTGAGCAGTACTAACAGTAACAGTCGTAAGTAGGTAAATATGTAAGTATGTATGATACATACATACCCAAGATGTTCAAGTAATGTATGAAGTGTATGCAACATGGATATATATGATACAGTACTGACAGAATGAACAGTATGAAGATTTACAAGTATATAAACATAATAAGCTGCAGGTAATATGAGTGTGATAGATAAAGATAGGAATAACCAATTGATCACAGTTGATGAAAGAATTTCCTTCGAGAAGATAAGTTTTGTCTTATCTTATGACTACAATTTACATTTAAAAACACACTTATGGGATAATTCCAGCATTTCAGTCTAAATTTGAAGTAACAGAATAAAATTGAATCCTTCTTTATAAAGAAATCTACAAATGGTATTGAAGCCTGAACAGAATATGAGCCTAAAACCCAGATAATTAAGGAGAGGGGACTATTCATGGAAAGTAAATCTAAAAGCAATAATCTCGACACAAGGGTGGTATTTTTACCTTTGGGTTAACAGTTCTCCAGAGTTCTTCAATAATCTGCTGGGTTTTAACATAACTCACTGGTACCTCCTTGATGTAAACCACTGATTCTTGAGAGTCGGGACAAAACACTTTCTGAAAAACTTTTTTTGAAAATGTACACTATATTGATTAGAGTTATATATTCATATAGATAAAGATCTGTGCTATTTAACCATGTAAAGGTGCAGGCTGGAGGTTAAAAAACATTTTTAACAACTTCACATGTTTACCTTAAAAACTTGATGTGTGTCAACTCCGTCAGACACACTAAAAGTCTATAATTATATAATTATAATACCAACAAGAATTTTAAGTGCTGATGAATGTTGTAATAGTGTTTAATTACTCTGATATGCAGTAAAATATAATATAGAAACTAAAGGCTTAATTTCACACTGTTATGAACACACACATTTCTAAAAATGTGCATTTTCAAACTTTGTCTTTTATTTTGACACAAAAGAAAAATAATTCTTAAGTGAATAAGACACAAGAGGATGTAGCGGTGATGATCCTTTATTACTTAAACAACAAAAACTGAAGAAAGAATTTGTTTTTTCCCAAAAAAATTACAAAAACATGCATCTGACAGTGCTGATGAAGATCTGACGGTGTTGACGGGAAACTGACGGAGTTGACAAAATTGTATTTGCATTTCTGATTAATGAACAAATGCTTTTTTAAACAGATAGAAGTGACAATAGATTAAGATTTTTATTAATAATTTTTAAATTTAACTGTAATAAACAAACTGTAAATACACTATTTAAACTATAACAAATTGCACCATTTCCAACTATTAAAAAAAAAAAGTGAAGAAATGCTCATATAACAATTAGCCATAGGTGTTGCTGAAAAACATGGCATGCTTAAAAACTATTAAAAAGAAGAGAGCAGGAACACAGGTGTTGAAGAGGTGCTTACATAAATCAAAAAACACACTATGCTTTAAAGCAGGGGTGGGGAACCCTGGTCCTCGAGGGCCACCAATCCTGCATGTTTTAGATGCTTCCCTCTTCCAACACACCTGATTCAAATGATCATCTCATCATCAAGCTCTGCAAAAGCCTGATCACGATCCTGTTCATTTGAATCAGGTGTGTTGGAAGAGGGAGACATCTAAAACATGCTGGATTGGTGGCCCTCGAGGACCAGGGTTCCCCACCCCTGCTTTAAAGTGTCAGTTTGTGAAGAAGTCAGTGATAAAGAGGTAGTGGCTTTCTCAAAGGGTCGCTGTTGTTTCTGTCCAGTAAAACTCAATTCAAATTCAAGCACACACTGTGTGGTGGTAAACTAATATGGTGTCATCATCATGCTGTGTTATATACAAAATGACTGTGCACATCTGGGGTAGCACTGGAATATAATAGAGAAAGTAAAACCACCACATTTATAGATCAAAGGTTATTATCTTTAATAATTGATGATTCCTGACTCATAACACGAGACCTGATTACTGCAGAGCCACAAGAACTCTGCAAGCGCCCCACTTAAACCACACTGTTAGGGCTATCTATCAAATCGTACAATTTCTTTGTAATGCTATTGTTTGAAAGACCACCTCCCGAAAACTATCAAAGAAGAGAGATTTGTATTTCACTACTGACGGATTGGTTAAAGTATGTGGAGTCACTATTACACTAAAGCTACGTACCTGAGTGAGCTGACGTACGGCAAAGCCTCTATTAGGGACTCACACAGACTCTGGCAGGCAGGAGTAGCTCTGTCCCAGTGGAGGCAGACATTGACCTTTGTTGTCATCCTCTTCATGACTTTCACAGCTCTTTCAAACAGCTGTTTTTTACCCTCCACTGGAAGGTGCAACTGGTTTTCATCCAGGCCAAGTAAGGTTGCAAAGTCCATCTGTCCTTCACTGAGAAGGAAAGTCTTCCACAGCTGCTGTGGCAAAGGGTCACACCTGTAGTTTAAAGAATGACCTCATGATGAAACAAATCCACAGGATAACATCAGTCTCATGATATTGTATGTTGGAAGCTAAGCAGTAATGTGACACTAAAAACACACTCACTCATACCATTGGACACTGTGAAGGCATCCAAACAGTTGTCTCATTCCTTGCTCTGATACTGTGACATCCTCAAGGTCCAAACATGTTTTCCTTTTCTTCGACTGACTGACCACATAGGCCACAGCACAGCAGGGGTAAGGATCAAGACTCTGTCCACTGAGGTCAACACGGTAGTCCAGTTTGTCTAGAAGGTCGAGGCATGCCTCTGGACACTGGGACTCATACAAGCACTGGGATAAGAACACAACATCAACACTAAGCCCACCGTCTTCAGTGTCGACCACATCTTGCTGACACAGACCTGGAGCAAAGGTGGTTATTAGCTCCTTGTAGAACCAGTCAGATGTGTTCTTCAGCTCCTCAGCTGGAATCAGACACTTCATCAAACTTGGGCTCTTCTCATTCAACAGTCGACACATGAAAGGGATCAAATGTTTCATGTGTTTCATCTCCTCAGTGAGGCTCTGCTGAAAAACATCCCTGATCTGATCAGGATTCTTTAAGAGCCACACAGCTGCAAAAAACTCCTGCATGGTGTAATGGAGGAACGCATGGCTAGTTTCTGTTTCAGTGCGGCTGACCCTGATAAAAAGTGGTTTCAGGAAGGACAGGACACAGCTGTCTTTACAGGGCAGGTCAGGCAGGGTCACAGTTTTTTTCTGAGTTGCATGAAAAGCTATTCCAGCCAAGGACAGGATTTCCTCTGCCTTGGTGTTGATGAAGGTGTTTAGATCTTTGTTCTTTGTTTTGTTGCTGTTTATCTGAAGGCAATGACGAACGATGTGGATGTAGATTTCTGTTATCGTGCATGGCTGTGGAGGGTCTTCTGATGAAAAGCAGGCAGCCACCATCAGAGCAAACATTGGAACATGGCAAAGAGTCAACAACTCCAAGTTACTCAAAACCTTCTGTGCTTCGCTGAGCGTTGCAGATAAGTAGGACTTTATGGTCTGCTCACTAAATCCTTTCACCTCCACCCTGAGATAGTCCTCAGAGAAGAGGTCCTCATCATCTGGTCTGCAGGTTATGATGATCTTTGCATCAGGTAGTAGGTCTTTCTCTACAAGCCTGCGCACCACTGATGAAGATAGATCTGTGATTCCATCAAAAATGATTGTAACGGTATGAGAGTTACTCTTTATATCCTCTAAAACCTCCTCCATGCCTCTATCTGGTTCACTGAACACTCTGAAAAGAAGATCCTCCAGGCTCATAGCCGGTGTGATTTGGGACGTTTCCCTCATGTCAAAGTAAAACATGTAATCTAACTCCTTGTTGTCCTTTTCTGACCAGAGTCTCCACATTTCACGAGCGACTGCCGTCTTTCCAATTCCAGGCTTCCCAACCAAGAGTACGTCTTCCTCTGCTTTCAGTAAGTCAGTGGGGGAAAGTTGTGGTTTGTCCTCAGGGATGTAGGTCCTCAGCTTTTTAGTTCGAGGCATCTTACTTTTCTTTCTCTTCAATTTCTTGATTTTAGAAGGAGAGGGGCTCTTCTGTGTATCTAATACAAGTGAGGTGTATGACAGATCAGGCCTCCTGTTGTCCTCAAACAGATTTTTACTTGCCTTCCAAAACTCATTTGATATTTTTTGTGCTTTTAACTTCAACTTTTCCTGATATCTGCAGCACGGTCTTGGTCCTACAATAAAACAACAGTGAGAAAATGAACATAATGTAAATCAACTGTGGTTTTCTTCTAGACTCTTGCTAAATATTAAATATTTCTACACACATATTTGGACACAATAAAATGCATGACGTAGAACCAGTAAATTGAATAATCAGAAATGTGACACATGTGAAGCAGACCTTTGCTTGACAATACCTTGCAAATAGTCCACATCCATGTGTGTTTCTTCCTTGAAAGGAAAGCAGCTGATCCAGTGGTGCAGGTCAAACTTCCTGGTTCCAGTGGAAGCACCAGTGTTTTCCTCAGGGAGAGGAGTCGGCCTCTCTACAGTCCTCTTCCTCGTCATGTCAATAATCCTGAGGAACTCGTAGCAGGCTGCTTCCCCCTTTTTTATGACCGAGTCCAGGATTCTTCTGGTTTTATCGTAGTCATCAGGCTCTACCTGTATTTTGCTGACCTCCTCATCACTGAATACTTCTATCTGATACAAGTTCTCCACAATCACAGAGAGATTCTGTAATCCTCCCACAAGGTGCTTCCTGGCCCTCCTGACATAATTTAAGGCGGACTGTGATGTAGAAGCCATGTGTCCTGACTCCTGTGAGGTCTGCACACAGACACAACTTCAATGACCTGCAGAACAAGACACCAGATTTAAAAAGTGGTAAATAATTATTATGTCTGTGATGTATGAGATGTAAAACATAGCTGAAGCAGTATTTGCAGTTTACCATCACCTCTAATGGTGAATCTCAGTTCAAAATAGGCCTCTGAGGTTTCTGTTAAGCCGATACTGATAAAGATTATTAGTAATCAAGCTAACTGATCATCAATATTAGGAAACAATACACATTTGTATTAAAAAAAAAAAAAAATCGAGTTAACATTTAGAAGAACACAAACCTTTAATGGAATGTCTTTGTGTAATTATGTTCTGCATACATTCATGAATGGACCAGGCCAATAACCAGCCCATTACTAGTTCAAAGACAGATATCGATGTCCTGCTGAAGAACATGCTGCCACAGTGAGAAGGTCGAGGATCCAAACTATCTTATTCTGTGGTCAGATAAACGACACAGATCCTGTCTGCAGCTCAGGTAAAACAGGTTGAATCTGTGGCTTTTGAGGAACTTTAAAAGTCCTCAGTCGCACCAGGATTGTCAGTGAGAGGCTGAGAGATGAAACCAACTATTCACCACAACAAAGAATCCAACAGCTCCTAGTAGAGTTAAAACTGAACACCTCTGAACTGTTCTCACAGTCTCACATTGTAAAGCTCTACAGGTCTGACCAATACACTGCAGTCTGCTTTTAACATGTTAGTATATATTTGAGAATGAGCACATTTGGTTCACATCAACAGATCATGTTCAAATCACATTTACTTTTTGAATTATTAATAACCTGCAGTGTTTAATTCCTTTGTAAATATTGAGAAACAGAAAGAGACGCCATGTTTTTGTAGGGAATGTGTTCTATACATAGATTCATGGTTGTATTGTCAAACTAAAATGTTTCAAGTCCAGACAAAACCACATTTCTACAAAGAAGACAGCAAAACAAGTTGACCATCAGACACAGATACTGCAGACTGCACCGTCTACCAGAGAGAAACACTTAGATCAGCCTCAACGTCTCCTCTGATGACAAACCCCATCAGCTGATCAGCACCTTTGGAATCAGATTTTCCTCATCAGAACAAACAAGAAAAACATCACAGTAAAAACTGCCAGACCATAGTGACACTGAGGGAATAACTTTGATCTATTATTGATTATAAATATCAGTTAATGTCACACCATCACACCTGCTCCTCTCACTGTGTGACAGCAGGTGACATGAGACCGAGGACAATAAAACATATCAAGGGTCACCAGTCATAAAACAGATTCAACTTTAGGCAAATTCAGTGATTTGCTGAAACAGAGACAGAAAGTTGTTGACAGGAAGTTTGTCTGAGCTCAGCTGAATGTACCTGCAGGATTTATGACTATTAAACTATATTTGGAGCCAGTCATGGTTGAGTATGAGACTTACACAGTGTGATGTGGAAGCTTGAAGCCTCCAGTGTGCTCACATTGAGAACAGACTTTACAGTCCAGGAGAATAGATCCTCTGTCCAGCAGTGAAGCTTCTGAAATTAAAGACATTTACATGTTTAAGAAATTGACATTTTCCATTTAAGAAGAGGAGGTGATGAACTTTCAAGGACTTTTAACCAGACAACTTCACTGTTTTAACCGATTCTTATGGAATCCTAATGTGTCTATGTGACTTGAAGCATTTTGGGAGGTGGCCTTTAGGCTTTCTGAGCAGCAGTGAGTCTGCAGGCCTCGACTTTGTCCTCCTGTCAGTTTGGGGAAGCGTGAGATTGAAGATCTGGGCGAGGCTAAAAGCATTTTCACCTTCTCTGAATATCTTAAACACACAAACCACCTATATTGTGATTTAATACTGTCCTTAAAAGACATTGCAGCTGAATATCAACCAACCTACCACAGTGTTTTAGTTCAAATCAAATCCAGCTTTATTTATTATATAAGGGTCTCAGATCAACCTACTGAACATGAAGCAGAATTAGAGCATGAATGTAGATACAGAACATTTAGTTTTCTATGCAGTCATAAGTATAGAAAGAACAAAGAACAATCTAGTTTTGTTTGCAGGCAGGTATTTCTTTCTCTTAGAGGAAGAACTTGACACTTCTAAAGCCACAAACAAATTCTACTTGGTTCAAAGAATACTGAACAACAACATGAAGGAGGCAGCACGTCACGTTTTATCTACTTCTATCCAAAGTTATGAATATTGGGGAATACGTATCTGTTGATCCAACACACTTCATCTCAACAACACAATGGAGGTCATGAAACAACAAAACACGACTACATGGGAAGTGATCAGAGGCAGATGGAGAGTGGTGTCATGGAGTCAGGAAAGAGTCCACCATTAGCTTGGCATCGTGCAACATGTTAAAGAGAAAAATAAAAGCTCTGTTTCTGAGCTACAACAACTTTCTAGCACCGTCACAAAGTTAGCTAACCTAATGCTAATAAAACATAGCTTTAAAAACCTCCAGACACAGAAGTTAATCACTCACTGCCGGTTTTGTCTTCGACGGGCCCAAAGAAACGTCCTCCACTGCTGCCATACCGTCAAACAACTTTTACCGTTTAACCATGTGGACATTTGTACTGATTAAACTAAAGCTCCTGTGAACTACAGACCGACTTAGAAATGATTCCTCCACCGGTTTTCTGTCTAAAACGCCAGACTTCATCTCTGGAGAGGAAACTGAAGGTTTGTTCCTCAGCTCAAGTCAACATATTCCTCCTTCTAGAAACACTTCTCAGCTCTTCTTCCTCGATCTTACCTGTGTGTCGCTGCCTCCAGGTGTCACAGAGGTCCTTCAGTGGGTTTCTTCCACAGACAGTCGCTGCTTTGTCCACGTGTGTTTTCTGGTCTGTTAGTTTCACTTTGCTGTGGATCTGGATGCTTGAAGGATTCTTTAATATCCACCAGATGGCAGCGTTGGACCAGAAAACACCAGCTGAGAGACACAGATGGAGGGTCCATCAATACCACAAAAGAAAAAAGAAAGATCAGTTAATGGACTGCTAAGAGTTGGTGTTCATCCTTTGGATATTTAACAGGAAACATGTTGGACTTGATATAAAATAATGATTAAAAGGCTCTACGTTTTCATTTCAGGCTCAAACAGACGCTGCTGATGCTGGTTGTGAAGTGAGGCTGGCTCCATGATTAGCAGAAGGTTTCCTCTGAGTGACTGTTTGTTGTCATGTTTGCTGCTGCGTCATTTTAAAACCAGATGATCCACGTAGACCACATCTTTAGTCCCAGTGTCATGAGGACCTGTACAATAAGGACTCATGTATTCATGTGTCATAGTTAGAGCAACCACACTAACACGGTCAGACATTTCAGGGATAAATAACCCAGTGAGTCTTTTTGCCTTGAACTTTATCTGACAGTGAAATAATGTGAAAAGACAGAAATATAAACGGCAGAGAAAATCTCTGAGAGAGATTTCTGGAAAAGGCTGGAAAAGAGGGGCGCCCAATCCTGGTCCTCGTTTTAGAGGTTTCCCTCCTCCAGCACCTGATTGAAATGATCAGGATCGTTATCAGGCTTCTGCAGAGCTTCATGAATCAGGTGTTGGAAGAGGGAAGCATCTAAAACTGCATCACCAACAGAACACATGGAGGTTCCCATGGCAACGCGATGCCTCCAGTGGTGACGTACAGCTCAACATGTTGACCTCAGCTGAGAATCTGGACCGCTCTTTAAGAATCAGCAGAAAAGGCTTCTTCCAGCCGATTTAAATCTAAACTTGGAACGTAGCCTGCTCCAGACCAGGTTAGGTGCAGAGGTGTAGCGGCTGTCCCGCGTTCGATTCCAACCTCGGGCGTTTACCGCATGTCCTTCCCCACTCTCCCGTTTCTGACTCTATCCACTGTCCTATCCAATAACGGCCTAAAAGGCAAAAAATAATCTTTAAATAAAAAAGTTCTGCCCACCTTCACCTGAACTCAGAACAACATGACTTCCCAGAGGGAACTTGCTGCCAAGCCTAACAGAAGACAGGAACTCCAACCCAAAGGGGCATCACCAAACCCCAGACCAGGCCCAGAACAACAAGCCAAACACCTAAACTACTGTCAAACCAACCAGGGACTAAACACACCTCTCAGCAGCAAAATGAACATCATGTACAGACATGAAGTTTCCTCTCACTGACTGGCTGAAGGATCCAAAAGCATTTCAACCATTTGTCAAACCAACCAAACCGGTCCGTCTAGAACACGAAGCAGATCAAGAACCCAGCCCAGAACACATCACACACAACATCAGAAAGCTGGATCAGTGGTTTCCTCTTATTTTAATGCCTGATTGGAAACGATAGATGAAGTGAATCAAAGTTCGACTTACTCAGCTTCTTCCCACCAGTACAGATCTCTGCTGTCTGGACCAGGTTTGTACAGAAACATAGAAAACCCTGGGCTGCTTTCATTTAGCAGACGCTTTTATCCAAAGCGACGTACATAGGTAGGTAGGTAGGTGGGGCAGCATTAAGGACCTTGCCTAAGGGTCCTGACTGGACCTGCACCCTGACTTGAACAGGATTTGAACCACCGATCTCCCATGCCAAGGTCTGGGGTGTTACTGAGCTATCCAGCTTCTCCGTCTCCGGTCCTCTGAGTCTTCAGGCTGCCGTCACTCTGAAACACCTCAAGCAGATCAAAGAGGACCTTTATTGGACTTTAATGTCATCAATCATTGACCTGCAGCAGCTTCTGGCTTTGACTCCCTTATCAGTAACTAAAACGTATAAATCTCTCTCTGTGTGTCATTAATTGGTCCCCAACATCCATCACAGCGGCTCAATCTTTAGATTTTAGCGCCTACCACAGAGTTGGGCTCTGGCTTCCTCACAGAGCTAAGCTAAGCTAACTAGCTCAGAGATGGTTTAGCAGCAGCTGCCATCAGCTAAATGTGCAGTTTACAGTCTTTAATGATGAATTAAAACAGAGTTTGTTTCTCAACCTTTGGCAGGTTAACGAGAACTGAGCTGTTCAACTGAACACATCTGAACTCCATCAGTTTAGAGACGTTTCTCTTCAACTTTCAGACACATCCAGAGATTTTATCCGCTAACAGACAACTTTGTAGTTTAATGGAGGAGAGAACACGGAGCTGTGGAGCCTCATGTCTGCTGCTGGAACTGAACTAACAGCAGAAAACACTTTAAAGAGTCTTTTACTGACCTTCAGACGGAGAAAAGAAGCTGAGAGACGAACACGGTAAAAGAGGAAGTGAACTAACAGCAGCAACGAAGCAGGAAACAGACTATTTCCTGATATTTCAGTTTGTGGTGAGTTAAAACAGAATCCCTCCAAGCTTCAGCTCCCAGAGTGATTTAATTCTATAAATATGAACCTTTTACTCGCTGGATGACTTGCTGGGGAACGGCCACCAGCTCCTCTGTGAATGTGTGGACGAAGAGATTCACAGTGGAACCAGACAGACCATAAACTCTGGAAACCACCTTGTATGATGCAACTTTACTGCAAGTGACCCCATCCTTGGCTTCGTTGCTGTTGGAGAAGGTCCAGCAGCACTGATAGGGACGCCCTCCTCAGCCGGGAATCAATATATACATTACAGTATATATACTGTACAGTAAATTTCCAAAAGTATTTCTCCCTCTGCCTTTACGCACATGAACTTTAACCCTTTAAGACCTGAGCCTCAAAATGTCCACCTGGTCTTTGTTTCTTATTCTGATTCCAAAAAGGTCAGAAAATGTCCTGTGAGTGCTGGAGCCCATTTTTAAGAAGAAACTAACCCTAACCCTCAACTCTTCTGGGAAGGCTTTCCACAAGGTTTAGCATT